>JAJLZW010000059.1:11365-71393 GCA_030572435.1 Candida labiduridarum
GGGGGGGGGGGGTTCCTGTTGCCAAAAAAGCAAAAAAAAAAAAAATAATGAAATGAAAATAAAAATAAAATGCTGTCAGATCCTTATACATCTTCCTACATATCAAAGGAGAATCAATATTGTAAATATGATATTGGGGAGGGATAAACTATCAACTTATCTTCTCCCGTCACACATGTTTCATTGACGAAATGAAGCAACACAAAATCAACGGTTGTAGGTCAAATATTCTAAAGAAAAGATGATTTGAATTTAGAATAAACACTGCTCTTAGAGATGTGTATACAGACTTTCTAGACTATGATTTTATAAATTACAACAGATGAGAGTTGAATTCAAGTTGCCTACCGGGGATTGAAAAATACATTGCCGGTAACTTTTATTTGGACCGCCCCCTGGTTCTGATACGATTGAGAGGGGGGGCGTAATATCTTTTTTTTTTGGCATGGCAAGAGAAAAGACAGTTGTTGATGTTGTTGATGTTGTATATTGAATATTGTATATTGTTGTGTGGGTGTTTGTAGAAAAAAAAAAAAGTTTTTGATATTCAATAGTGAGAGAATTTTGAGATGTGTCAGTGGATTTTTTGCCGGAATGGGGGAGAGGGGGAGGGGGTTGTTGATGTTTCCAAAGGAAAGTGAAACAATAGTTTCTGTGCATCATTTAACTTTGGTTGTCCTGCATTAACATACAACAGAAAGTTAAAAACAAAGAACATCGAACAATGAAAAAAAAAGAAAAATCTTGACAATGTAATATCATGCATCTCTACTTAACCTTACCTGACTGTGCATATTTTGCTATGTTTTATTTAATTTAGGAAATGTTGCAGGCTTCGGTAAAACAGTTTTTACATTTCCATTCTTTTCTTCCATTTGTTGTCATGGCTTCTACATTTAATTATTTATTATTTTTTTTATTTTTATTTTTCACCCAGCACAATGATATTGGTACCGGAATTATACAACACTTTTTCTTTTCTTGTTAATATATTTTATCAATTACCTACAAACTATAATACTACAACAGTAACTTATTATCCACCCGCCACCCAAACTTATTTTAAAAGTATAATATTAAGTTGTTTAAACCTTTTTCTTATCTGCAAGAAAAAAAAAAAAAAAAAAAAAAAAAAAAAAGAAAGGACAAGTATTCACAATATTATCCACATATTACTAAACGATTCTAGAGGGTGGTTTATTTCTTCCTTTTTCCCATAACTTAAAAATACTTCTAACTAATCAAAGAGAGAAAAGCTGAGGCCCATTTGATTTTGATTTTAGCAAAAAATTTCAATTTCTATTAAACCGGTTATACTCGTCTCACCATAACCATTAACAGCAATCAATCAAACAAGTAAAGAGCAATAACACAAAATAAATAAATAAAAAAATTGAATGATTTTTCTACCTAGAATGTTAACGTTCCAAACCCAATTGTTTGATTTTTTTTTTTTTTTTCTGATTTTCTATTTAACCGGAGAAAGTTTAGCAGTCTTTTGGTTTAATTTAATTTAATTTAATTTCGAAAATGTGAAAATTCCAACTTCCTACTTGAGATTAAAATAATTTAGACTTTTCAAACCTTACATCATGCACAATATTGTACTATAAATTGTAAAAAATTTGCATCTGTGAAGTAACCAAAAAAAAACAAGATTTTTAAGAAAAAAAAAAGCCTAAAAAAAGAACTAGAAATAACTAAAACCATAAGAAACCTACCGTTAAACTTTCAAGCATCATTGCATAAAATGAAATTTCCTTACTTGGGGTTGTTGTGTCATTAAAATAAGACATCGTTACTTTGTTGTGCATGAGGAATTTTGAAATCTTGCAATTGGATGCTCACACATCACAAGGGGACACGAAAACAAATAAATAAATGCAAAAAAAAAAAAAAAAAAAAAAGACTCTGTGCCAATGAAACTCTTGTGGGGGGGAGACATACCCGTGAGACAAAATCAAAACCAACAACAAAATAAAGAACACAGTAAAAACAGAAGAAAGTAATAATTCAATTGTTACATTTCTTGTTTCGGTTATCAAATACACCAATAATTGATGTTTTTTTTTTTTTGTTTGCTATCGAAGTTATTTTTTTATATTTTCTTTGATTTTCTTTTTGCATTTATTTAATTTTTTATTTTTCGTCTTCTCATATATATTGTATATTGTGTATTGTTATTTTTTCTTGCTTTTTTGCTTTTTTGCTTTTTTTATGAGCAACGCGCAAGCGACATATACGCAAAGTCAATAAATAAGTATTTGTACAGTGCGTTTTTTTCAGTATCTGTTATTCCCATATTTAAATGACCATAGATCGCACATCATTACAAAGTTACAACAAACCTTTATTCATCTCACGTGACAAAGATTATATTGTTATCAATTACCCGCAGAAGTGATTCCAATTGCAAAGCGATTTTGACGAATCAAACTATGGAAAAATATTTCTACAAAATTTCAAACCAATAAAATTTTTGTTACATTTTATATAAAGAATTTAAAACGCATTTATTATGAAATACAAAAACCTCTCCCCCCCCCCCGCAATTAAATAAAAAAAAAAACTGTATCAGCTAATAGTTTAATGTATGCATGGATATATCTACATATACATGTTTCATTTAAAAAAAAATTTATCCTGTATGGTTTTACGTTCATTGTTTGTATGATAACGGCTAATTGTTTTAAATACTCCAGGCAATCCCGTTTGCCGAATCTTTTGATGCAAAAATAAATCCCACAATTTTCAAAAAACCATTAATTTAATCAGAAATAAAAAAAAAATATATATAATAGAATAACTAAAGCAATTTATATTACTAGACCCCGAAGGCTTTCCCAGTCTTTCCCCTGTGATAAGGAAGAGGAGGGGTAATTTTTGATATCTTTGACTATTAGATATTTCATACGTCTTTAGATTACATAAACCTGAGAAAGTTAAACTTATAGTACCCCCCCCTTCAGCTTTGCCACAGAGTAACTTTTTTTTTTTGACTTTTTTTATTAGAGAATATTACTAATTATTATAACTTATCCTTTTGCCATGGTAGTGTTTTCGGTTCAGAATTTAGCCGGATAAATATTGTATTTCCAGAATCGTTGGTTTTTACGGTCACCACGAATTATAATAAATCAAGATTAAAAAAAAAAAAAACAATTACTTAGCAATCATCGCAAGAAACAACACAGAATAAAAACTTCAATGGAAATTTTTTTTTCTTTTAGATAGCACACTGAGTAAGTTTGGGTTAGCTTTGGGTATCATCGGGTAGAGATGTATCAGATGGTTAAGTCCGTTATACAAAAAAAAAAAAATTTGCTCGGATTTTTTTTTTTTTCAATTTAGTTTAATCAAATTTAGATTAAGCTTAAGCTTAGGTTACTTTAGGTTAGCGGAAATTGTTAAGAAGGAATTGTGAATCAAAATAAATAATACCCCATCATGCATTCTAAGTAAACTATTTAAACAACAAGCCAAAAAAGAGGTCATGTAAATGTATGATCTTAAGTATATGTATCAACTAAAGTATAAATTCTAAAATACAATACGTAAGTTCAAGAATATGCAATGTAATGCAATTATAAACGCATATTTTGCATTAACTTTCCAGTTACCTATGGATTCCTCCCCCCCCATTGTTCAAATTTCTTAATAAAAAAATAAAATAAAATAAAAAATTTCCTAAGCCCATTCTTATATTGCATATATCCATGATTCAAAAAAAAAAAAAAAAAACCATCGAAGCAATCAAACAATTTAAAAAAATAATCAAACAATCAAAGAACAATAAAAATTCAGGTGGAAAAATATTATAAGCATTCCCTAAAATAGTTAGGCTTTTTTTTTTGTTTTTTTTGTTTTTGATTTGCTTATTTTAACATATGCTATTTTTTTATTTTTGGTTGTTGAGATGGAATAAGAATATTTTTCCCAGATTGGTTTCAGTTTTGATTTGTGGTGCGGACTTAAAACCACACAACAAAGAGATAATACAAATTCTAATTCTAATATTAATAATAATATATTTCGATTGTGGTTGTAGAGAAGAAAAAGAACAACGCCCTGAACAAACTAACAAATAACATACACAAAAAAATTTATTCCAAGTATTTTGTGAATCGTCTGGTGTGTTGATGTTGATTTATCTTTTTATCGTTGATGTTTCAGTTTGAAATTATTTATTTATTTTATTTTCGAGTGATTCTGGTTTCCATTCTATTTCCACTCTGTTTCCATTCTCTGGCTGTTCTTTCCAATTACGGTTATGAAATTTTTTTTTTTTTTTATTGATTCCAATTATGTAAGATGAGGCTCAACTGGAGAAAATTATTTTTAGTTTTAACCTTTTATGCATTGCATGCATCGTATTTTATGGCTTTGTGTTGCTTTCTTTTTCTGAGGAGGAAAATTATTCCGATTTGCTATAAAAAAAAAAAAAAAGAAATTCTCCTATCGTTTGTCTTGGATTTTTTTTTTTTTTTTGATCTCAAATACCAAAAAAAAAAAAAGGAAAATCAATTTGTGTATCATCATGCAATCGATGTGGTAATGTTCTGGAACTTTAACTAATCCTCGATAATAATGATACCCTTACATTTCACACCACCTAGTATCCATTTAGTTCCTCATCTACTCAACGTTCTCTCATTACTTCCCCCCCTCTTCTCTCCTCACGTGCTCTTAATGTTGATACTTAGATCATCCGACTTTCTTATTGTACTATTGTATTTGGTGCATATGTGCAATTAAATAAAAAAGGGGGCTTTCCTCTTATATTTTTTTTTTTTTGGCTTTTTTGGCTTTTTTGGCTTTTTTGGCTTTTTTATATTTAATCTTTACCCCTTCCTACCTTCTACTGTTCCAATCTCTCTCTTCATCATTCCCTCATCATTCCTCGTACTGTTTGTTTTGTTCTTTCCCATTCCTCCTATTTATTCACTTTTATTATTGGGGTTTTAATGTCTTGTCTTGTATTGTATCACGTAAATTTTTCACAAAGGTTAACGAACAACGTTTTTTTTTTTTTTTTTTTTTTTTTTTAATTTCTCTTTTTTTCTCTTTGTTCAATTGTTTTCGTGCTTCCAGTGATATTTTTTATTTAAAAAAAAAAAAAACTAGTAGATGTATCTGTATATGTATATGTATATGTGTATGTATATGTGTATGTATACCGTTCTATTATTATTAATGGCGATTACGTCATTATTATGTACTTTCGTCTTATTCCACTTGTGTTTCTGATTTAAAAAATCAAAATAAGATTATTATACTTTTCTCTCTCTCTCTCTCTCTTTCCCTCTCTTGATCATGTATTTATTTTCTTATAGTGATATTCACACCACCTGAGCGCAAAAAAAAATCAATGCGCCCTATAACTTTTTAACCATACTACTACATCAACCAATACATTATTATCACCCACTCGTCTGGTGAAACAAGATATCAAAACTTATTGCTAAAAAAAAAAATATCCAGAATTAATATTAAAAAAATAAACTATTATAGGTTAACACCAGCCATCGTACCTTAAAAATAAATAACACAAAAAGACAAAAAGACAAAAAGACAAAAAAGAATAAAGATAATAAAACAAGGCAAAAAAAAAAAGACAATAATAAATGGTTCTAATATAGCACCTTATTGTAATTAACTCATTAGGTTTTGAAAATTATTATTAACCATTCAATACTATAGGATGGTAAAAAAAAATTATATATATATATTATCTAATTGGTAGTTGAATTGTTCGTTTTTTTTGTTTTTTTTTTTTTGATTCCCTTTGGTTCCTGTTATTATTTTAGTACCTTTTTAAACTTTCCTTTGTCTTATCGTTATCTATGATTTTTTTTATATTTTATTTTATTTTATTTATAACCAAATATGGCAAATAGAATAAATCCAGGCTATGTTAATTTTTGGATTTAATCTTTTCCTTGACTGACCAAAATGAAAATCCTAAACATCAACATCAACATCCACAACAATCAAAGTATAATTGGAGGGGGGAAATGATAAGCAAATATTTAACATTAACTACTCTGCCTCTTGGCTTTCCTCCCCCCTCACATATCTGTCTTTTTTTGTCATCATCAAGAAGAGGCGATATGTTTCTTTGACAACAAATTCCTCCGCCAAAATCTTGTCTTTTATTAGTTACCACTATAATTTTGATTATAAATCGATTTAATATTTCCCTGGTACTTTTTTTTTAATGAATTGCTGGTGTTGTATTGTACTTGATTTTTCTTTTACTGATTGACCCACTTTTAAATATGATCTTTTATCTTTATTGTGGTTCATGCTGTTCTATTCTCTATAGATCTTGTTTAGTGTATTCTCTAACTGTGTTGTTACTTCGTTTCACCACAATCATCTGATAACCTGTTCTATTTTCCATAGTTGTATCATTTGATGGGACCCAGGGGGAAAAATATGCCATGATGATGGTGTACTCAGAGAGGCTACCGGATGTCGAATATTTCCATGGAGAATCAAAGATCTCTATAAATGAGTTGATGTTGATGTTGATATTGGACCAACTCTGAAATTAAAGTGTTATTTCATTAGTTGGAGTTTATTGAACTGTTTCCTTCTTTCCCCAACCAGTTCCACAGCCATTTTATGGTTTGGTTGTCAAAAGTACTGCAGACAACAGGTTCATCTTGATGCGGGAAAAAAAAAAAAAAAAATTCTGAGATTTTTAACACTGTTGCTAATTGTTACAACCATCTATTTAATCAACCGCTTCACGGCATTGCACCCACATACACACTTTAACAGAGACAGAAGTTAAAGATGTTCCGTCAGTTCGTGTTGCGATCTATAAATAAACCACTTGTACGGTTATTTTCCACAAGATCTAGACTTTTACAAACTTTACTTCCTGATACGAGATGCCGATCTTGCGGGATTAAATTACAACTAGATAAACCTGATCAACCAGGATATTTCCGATTTGGTAAGACCGAAGAACCACCAAAGCCAAAATATAGATCCGAGGCTGATGAAAAATATAATGCCTTTTTGGAAAATATGGATTCTGAAGATAGAGATCTCTTAATTAATAATTTCAATGCTCCAAAAAGTATAGATCATGGGACAGTTCAAAAGTCAACTTCATCATCATCAACACCAACAGCAAATGAAAATGCAAAGGCAAAGACAACAGAAGAAGCAACGGAAGAATCAGATTCATATGAACAACCTCCTAGAGAAGTTCAGGAAGAGAAAGAGCTCACTACCATTAATCCAGGTGACTTGATAGAGAGCGAGCTCACATGTATAAGATGTCGTGATATTCAACATCGATCCAAGTTCAAGATTAATAGTGAAGATTTTGTTATCGAAGATTTGGATAATATAATTTCCAATATTCCTAAAAATTCCCCATTGGTTTATATTTTCGGAGCTTTAGATTTCCCATTGGGGATAAATCCAGCAATTTTCAAATACAGAGATCCAAAGGATCTATATTTCATCATGACTAAATCTGATAATTTATATAATAAACCTAATTTCAACCATGCATATTCCAAACAATTTTTGAATGATTATTTGGGTAGCAAATACAATATTCCTGGAGAAAACATATTTATTACATCGGGAAAGAAACGTTGGAAAGTGAACCTGTTGTTAAAGTTTATTCCTAATTACAGTTATATTATTGGATACACCAATTGTGGGAAATCTACATTACTTAAAAGTCTTAAAATAAATGAAGAAGTTAAAAATTTGGCCCCTGGCAATAGAAAAGAATTGCAAGAAACAGAAAGACAGATTGAAAAAATGTATACTAGAATTGGACCTGGAGTTTCTCATATACCTGGTTTTACTCGTGAAATTACCCCAGTTTATATCAACGAGAATAAAGTGATTTATGATGTTCCAGGTTTTGCATCAAATCCAAATATCAAAGATATTTATGAGAAATTGGATAGTAAATCCATTGCCCATTTATTTAGAGGGAATTTGGCTGTGAAACGCGCTAGTCATAAGTCACATTATATCACCGTTAAAGGCCCATCTGTATTAAGCATTGAAGGGATAGGATATTTGGAATTTCCTTTAAAAAGCATGTATCAAATAAGAAATATTTCTGCTCTTAGTCTTCATGTATTTAAAAATATTGGAAAAGTAGAATCAATTGTTAAAAAAATCCCTCCTGCATTAACAAAGCAATTTTTACTTAAAGATGAAACTCCAGAATTATCAGAAATAAATAAATTCCTTATACCTCCATTTTATGGTACTATTGATTTAGTATTAGAAAATGTTGGATATTTGAATATCAAACCTGTTGGTGCTAAACAAACCAATGAATTAATAAAATTGTATTTGCATCCAAGTATTAGTTCTATCATTAGACGACCAATCATGGATTATATAAATAAAACATTCACTGGACTTGATAAAAAAGGTAAACCATTAGATAAAAAAGACTGGGTTCGTTTGAGTACATTTGACTTGAAGAGATATAACACCGATCAACCATTTTACAGTAAATTGATTCCAGCAAAGGATGCCAATGATAAAATTGATTATGAACTTGTGAATGAATTTGCTTCAAATAGAGATGAACATTATTGTGACGAATACCAAGTTACTGAAGAGAACAAGTATGATTTCTGGAGAGAATAGAAGATTAGAAGTAATTGAATAAGGGAAACCCCTTTTTTTGAGAGGAAAATTATCTTGTAAATAGTATACATAGTTTTCCATTTGTTTCTTTATATTATCTCAACAATTCAATATGATCAGATTTCATGCAATGTAATTATCAGCCTCAAAATGCAAAAAAAAAAAGTGAACTTTTGTAAATGAAAGGGGGGACGCGGGAGAGAGGTGTGTGGTCAGTTAAATATGATTCGATGTACAATTAACAAGAGCAAAGGCGGGTGGTTAGCCAATCAACCAACCAGGCAACCAACCAACCAGACAGCCCCATCTAAGAAGCTCAACAGAGAAATGTGTACCAGTAGTGTGGGAGACAATGAAAACAACGCAAGAACGAGAATAAGGAGGAAAGAAATTTATGGTTATTTATTTCAGGAATCATATTCGACGCAGATGAGGTTAAAAAAAAAAAAACAATTAGTCTGGATCGTTTCTGTCGAGGAGGCGCGTTCTGTGTTCACGCGTTGGGAATCGGATTTCAACTCCGGCATAATTGAAAGGAGGGGCTATTTATTGTGTCTTTTTTTTATATATATATTTATTTATTAAGCAAGGGGGGAGAAAAAGATGAACTAGACAGGGGGTAATATAGTGGTGGTCGGTTTTCGCCCTGCTAATGGACAAATGATGGTTTCTTGTTCAATGATTTTTTACTATTTGATTTAGGTTTAGGTTGCAATTGGTGTTGTTTTCCTACTTTTTCGTTTCTGAAACAAATATGAAACTAACCAATGTCATTTTTTTTTTTTTTGTTTTAAGAAACTCTTTCATAACCAATAAACCAGAAGGAATATTTTTGTTCTCCTTCTCCGTTTTTTTAATTTATGGTTTCATTTCCCTTTGTAATAATTTTTTTGCGTTCTATTTATAAAATTCAGATAGAGAATGTTAAATGTTAGATTGAAATTTATGTATAATTGAGCCTAGTGTCCGATCTAATTAACGTTAACGTGACAATTTTGCCCTTGGTCCATTCGCCTTGTTCGTTGTTCTAGTCTTTTTGACGATTCAAACATCCCCTTTCATCTCCCACCACTACCACCACCGCCACTACTATTATCTACTTATCAATTCGTCGCGTCGTTGTTTAATTTACTGTTATTATTGTTGGGAATCGAAAGGGAAAGTTAACTAAAAAAAAAAAGAAAACAGAAAAAACAATAGGAACAGGAAAATCTGCTTCTACTTGTCCTTCTCTTGTCCTTCTTGCTAACAAATGTTATTCCACAAAGCGTAGCAATACACGGTTTGTATTTTTTGTACTTTATTAGTTGTGTTTTTGTACATGATTGGTTCTTATTGTCTTTTGTCCATTTGTTGATGTTTTGTCCCAATTCGCGTCTAAAATACAAGAAGGCTTTTCCTTTTACGGTGAAATTGGTTAACTACACGACTTTATGCCACTGTTTATTTTTATTCATTAAGCAAAACTTTTCTTCTTTTTGTTTCATCTTCCTTTGTATTCTAAGCATACATACATATGACATATCCCAACTCCTTTATACTTATACTTTCTTTTGTTGTGGTTGAATTTTATAAACAAATCTTAACACAAGATCTCTCTCTCTCTCTCCCTCTTCGTTGACTTGACAGAATTGAATTTCCTACAAGTACATATATAACATTGTAACCCATCCTTAATTTTCTTCGTTTTATTTTATTTCCCTGCAGAGCATAATCAATATTCTTTCACCATAGTTTTCTTTTCCAACCACTCCTACTTTTAAACTTCATTCTACACTCTACATTTTTCGTTTAAGTCACATCTTAAATTACTTGCATACGAAAATTATCATTCCCCAAATACCAAATAATCAAGAATAATAAAAAAAAAAAATTCTCCCTTGAAACAACCATGTTACGTAGTCAAAGTATATCCAATCTAAATACCAATAAAACATCTTCCAGTTTCTTAAAATCATTAAGAGCTAAGAAATCGGATAACAAATTACCCAAATCCCAAGACCGCAACAACAACAACAACAACAACAACAATCATCATCATCAACAATCTACCCATTCTCGACCATTGAGTATAAGTTTATCATCATTCAATCTTAACAATATCCTAAGTCTGCCAAAACTTGTACAACAAGAAGATAATGATTCACAAGATAAAGAAAATAGTTCAAGATATTTAAAATCAAGATCTAGTGTTCCCATATTATCAAAGAAATCAAGTAATAGTACCATAATTCAAAAAAGACATTCCACGATATTTGATACCAACACCACCACCACAGGCGAGTTCACATCATCTTCAACTACTAATGATAATAGTCCACACAATACTCTTAAATCACAAATCGATAGTATCTTTGATGTATCCGATATAATTTATGTTGATTCGTCGGAAGATGAAATCATATCCAACACTTCATCATCATTTATATTACCAACAACTGATAATACGACGAAAAAACCCGATGTGAATAGAATGCATCGAACTACAAACTCACATAATTTATCCGATTTCATAAGTCAAATGTATGAAGATCTTCAAAATGAACAACCAAATGAACTCCTACAACAACAACAAGAAAAAGAAAATAGACAAAACAAATATCATGGGAAAATCATGTTTGATTTTAAACCGTCTACTGAACTTCAAGATTTAGAAATTTTAAACAATTCATTACTTAATAATTCAATTGATTTCATATCAAGTTTTAAATTACTAGAAAATACATTAATCATGAATACTACTTGCAAAAATAATAATAATAATCTTAATATGAGTGAAAAATTCCTTGAAGTTGATTATCTAGATGCTATAAAATCCAATGATTATATAGAAGATGACTTAGTGTTTAATTTATAAACTCTCCTACAATAATATATACCCATCAATAATCTCTTGAACGAATCCTTTTACCTCTTATGTGTATATATATATATAAAAAAAAGAGTAACATATTCCATAACTTTAGTTATGGAAATATTTAAAAAAATTAATTGCAGCTTCTGTGGCTCGAACACAGTACCTCCAGATTTCAAATTAGAAACTCTTCAGTCTGACGCTCTCCCAGATGAGCTAAAGCTGCAAAGAAAATTATTAGAAGAACCCACGCCGGGATTCGAACCCGGAATCCTTTGATTAGAAGTCAAAAGCGATAACCATTTCGCCACGCAGGCTTTTCTGATGTCAACGAAATTTCGCTGCTTTCCTATAACTGGTCAAGATAAAAAAGAAAAAAAATTCTTAAAATAACTTATTTTCATTTATTACAAGTTGATTTAACAACGGTTTTACGTATACTGGAATGCTTTAAGAGATAAATTAGATTATATATCTTTGGCTTTAAGTGATAATTAGATTATATTTCCCTTGATTTTTTTTGGAGGAAATGAGAGAACTTAGAGTTTCAATTTTTTATTTAAAATTTGATACAAAAATAAAGCAAAACCTGAAAGCTTGTAGCTTTTTTTTTTTTTCCATGAATAAATCATTAAACTTATTTGATGCAAGCTGTAATAATGCTGATATGCAATTATCAACCGGTACACATATATACTGTAATACATCAACTGTAAGCTTCTTTTTTCTCGGGTAATTTAGAACTGTGGCGTCCATCTTAATTGATTTTGCAACTATTTTTTTTTTTTTCCATTTCGGCTTATTTTTTTTTTCAGTTTCCTGCTGCCATTTCACGCGTGCTTCCAAACTCAACAGTCGACAGAGAATAAAATTTCAGCCAGATCTCACTCTTATCTTTAATTCCCAAAAATCATCACCACTACATACCCTAACCAAGACTTTCGTTTTTCTTTACATGTCTTGGAGAAGAATTCTAAGATCCACACCATTTGGAATATCCTTGGGTGTTGGAACAGCATTTATTACTACATCAACATATGTTGCATATAAATATGGTCAATCATCAATCATTGCCAATCCTCCATCAGATTTATTCCCCCTTAGTTCAACCACCAAGTTAACTTCATTAAAACTGCCACAATATTGTCCTGATAACGAAATCCCTCACGTTGTTTTGTTGATTAAAAACCTTGGTATTAAAGTGGGCAATAGTAAACCGGAAATTGATCATCATACAGGTAATGATTTCACCACCCATAAACCATTAGCTCATGAAATACCCCAATATATAATCTATCCAGAATCAACGGAACAAGTTAGTGAAACTTTGAAAATCTTGAATGAATATAAAGTGCCAGTAGTTCCCTTCAGTGGAGGAACGTCATTAGAAGGACATTTCCATTCAACCAGAAGAGGAATGGTTATTGATACTTCCAAAATGAATAAAATTTTACAAATTAATGATAATGATCTTGATGTGATTGTTCAAGCAGGGGTCAATTGGCAAGATTTGAATGAGACTTTAAAACCATATGGATTAATGTTTGGTACTGATTGTGGACCCAATGGATTAATTTCAGGAATGATAGGTACCAATGCCAGTGGGATAAATGCTTCAAGATATGGCGCAATGTCTGCTAATGTGATTTCAATAACTGCGGTATTACCTGATGGAACCATTGTTAAAACTAAAAAAAGACCAAGAAAATCAAGTGCAGGTTATAATTTGACCAATTTATTTATTGGAAGTGAAGGTACATTGGGGATAGTTACGGAAGCAACTTGTAAAGTTTATCCCATACCTAAAGAGAGCACAGTGGTTGTGGTACAATTCCCACTGATTTTAGATTCGACCAATAGTGTTGCACAAGTGTTTCGATCAGGATTACAACCTACAGCAATTGAATTTTTGGATAAAGACATGATGCATTGTTTGAATTATAGTGGGTACACCACGAGGAATTGGAAAGAATGTCCTACTATTTTTTTCAAACTTGGTGGGATCAATGAAGTTGTAGTGCAAGAAAATGTGAAAATGTTGAAAGAAATAGTGAACAAGAATAATGTTAGTTCGTTCATTTTTGCTCAAAATAAAGAAGAAGAAGAGGAGTTATTTTCCTCACGTAAGAATGCATTTTATGCCATGATCAATTGGGGTAAGAATGAAATTGATGAAGATGTGAGAATATGGGTTACCGATATTGCGGTGCCATTAAGTAAATTATCATACGTTTTAAATGAAGTCAATGGGTTAATGGAAAAATCACCGTTTAGTTCCATTATATTAGCACATGCAGGCGATGGTAATTTCCATGCCGATATATTTTTTAAACAAGAGCAACAAGAGCAAGTGAAACGATTGGTGGATGAAATGATTGAGTTGGGGTTAAACAATGATGGTAGTTGTACCGGAGAACATGGTGTGGGTAATGCCAAGAGGAAGTTTTTAATTAAAGAGTTGGGAGAAGATACCATTGATTTGATGAGAAAGATTAAAATGTCAATTGATCCTAACCGGATATTGAACCCTGATAAAATATTCCAGATAGATCCACGTGACTCGAGTGAATATTGATATACAATGAAGTAAAAATGTGGGGAAACATCATTACCTTATCTAATTAAAAGGTTATATAGGGGATGATGATAAAAATGGAGAAATGGAAATAAGAAATGCTTTTGTGGTTTTATTAATAAGCGCGGAGTTAGGTAAATATTTCTGTATATAACTTATCTTAATGGAATGGGCCGAAGACAAAGAAAAATTTTTTTTTTAGAACAAAAGTACACGCCCCACACATTAACACACAAACCCATAGCAACAATACTCACACTATCATTATTACTACTATTACTACTATAATAGGAGAAAGTGTTAAAGTGTTAAAGTGTGAATATAGTTAAGTAGATTGCTATCTTATTGTTTTTTTTTTTTTAATTTTTGCATTTCACACTTTCTTTGTCAACTTGTCTACATACATATAATTACGAACTAAACCAACGCCTACTAATCGCATAGTGTGTTCATTATTTATTTATTATCAGGCTATAAAAAAAAGTAAAATTATTGATTACAAAATTTTTGCATTATTACAAATTACATTCCCTTACTTTCTTCCTTATTTTCTCATATACTAAAAATACAATACAACTTTAATCACTCACTCACTCACTCACAATCACAATCAAATTTTTTTTTTTTTCTTTGCTGTTTCTCCTTTTTATTCCGAAATGTCATTACGACAGTTAACTCCTCCTGATATTATTCACCTCCAACTATCACGTCTATCCTTATCAGATACCAACTTAACTACGTCCACCACTTCCACCACATCAACTACCTCAACAAGAGCTACTACGCTTTCCTCACACTCTTGCATCATGACCACATCCCCTCAAGATATACTACCACAAGGAAGATCCTTGTTATCTTCCAGTCTAGCCTCTGAAAAGAGTCAACAAGCCTTTTTCAACATCAACGAAGTAATAGAAGATGACAACTATACTGAACATCCTGAACCAGAACTATTAGCCAGTTCTGTTGGATTAGATGGAAGAATAATACCTTCCACTTCGACTATTTCATTGTTATCTTTAAACCAACAACATCACAATATTAATCTCAATATTAATCATCATCATCATCACCAACACCAACAATCACACGACTTCTATCAGTCTCCAAAATCATTAAACGGAGGACCATATCTATTGAGAAAGAATTCCATGACTTCATACTCAAATCTACAGAGATTACAGCCTTATCAAAAAATGACTTCTCCTCCTCCACCATTACAAGACTACGTCCATTCAATGACAAGCACAAGCACAAGTACAACAACTGCTACCAATACCAATATCCATAATAATGGAATCCCAATACCCGATTCCCCAAATCTAGATCCAGTTTCTTTAGGTGGATCCCCATCAAGATTTTGGTTATCTTCCCAAACTCCTCCTATAGCAACAAACAACTCATTCAAAAGTAAACCAACCATCGCAGTGCCTACCAATGGAAATTCATCTCCAGTATTATATCCAGTTCAAACTCCAATAGAAGAGTTACCTATGACTCCATTGCTTTTAAATTCTAAAAACGATTATTTTGCTAGATTCCATAGAGTAAGTGAAGCTGAAGAAGAAGACGAGGATGAAGAGGATGATACTGTTTATTAGGGATGGGAATGGCAAAACAGGAAAAGTTACAGGTTATTAAAGATGGTTTAATATATTTTGTATATAAATGGGACATAAAGGTTAATATAGAATGGTATAATAGGTTATACATTTATAATTTCGTATACATAGTGGAATTCATAAATCGCATTTTTTTCAATTTTTCAAATAATTACCATTTGGGTCTAACCTTTTTCTTACCGCCGGTCTGGCCAGAAAATATTCTAAACGACAGACCAAAAACTACTGCCTAATTCTTTTTTTTTTGCCACCAAAGTCCAATAACCATGTCGAACTACGAAGGTATGTTATAACAGATCTATAATATAAGACGACAACCTACCGAAACTAACACACCCACTTCCAGATGAACATAATATAACACCTGCCCCCACTCCACGTACACAGGAAAACCGCGGCAGACAACATGAGACATTATCCACATTAATTGATTCATTTTTACACAGACGTCCCGATCAACAATCTTCAACAAGTACCACCTCCACTTCATTATCTGGTACCAATGAGCAAGCATTGATTTCAGCATTACGTCAACTAAGTGAAGTAACCAATGGAGATGGTTCTAATATGGCACAAATGTTGATGGATTCTTTAGGACAAGAAAAGAATTCTCACGAGGGTGTAAATTCTGAATATCTAGATACTTTGGAACGAATCCCAATTAAACAATTAGAAGAAGATTCAAGTTGTCCTATTTGTACCAATCGATTCAAAGATGATAAATATCCCTTGGTTGTTCGATTACCTTGTGGACATGGAATTAATCATGTGTTTGATTTGGAATGTGTGGGTCCGTGGTTGCAAATGAATTCAACTTGTCCTATGTGTAGAACCAATGTTTTGGAAATAGATGCTAATAGAAGGAAAAGAATCGATGAGGAGATTAAGAAAGCTAAAGAAGAAGATTCCGAAGAAGAACAAGAAGATGATTGGGAGTTATACGGGTGAATATAAATATATATAATTGTTATTTACATGACTATCTTGTATAGATATAGATATAGAATGTCTAATTTATTACTTCGAACTTTGTAAATGTGCTTTAAATTTCTCCGACTTAAGTAATTGTTGAACTTTAATACCAACAGGATCTTGAAGACCTTCATAAGCTTCAGGCAAGTTGAATTCTTGCAAGTTCTTCAATTCGTCGACATAATTCAATGATTCATAAGACACAACTGTAGCTTTATATTCCACGTTAGGGAATTTATATTTGTTCAAATAAGATAACCATAAATCAATAAGATCAGGATTAGCATCATAGGCAACCACTTTCTTATTATAAGTAGTTCTATGGAAATTCTGCTTTGTTTTAGCTTGAGCAAAAGGGGATTTAATAACGGTATATAATCTTTTTTCAGTTTTAAGACTAGTTAATTCCGACATTGGTATTCCCATATAATAAGCTGTTCTTAAGGCGAATTCTCCAATTCTAATCAAGTCATCTTCGTCATATCCTCTTAATGTCAATGTTGCCACTTCATCCCCATGGGTTTTTGGTAATCTTAATGGTTTGTATTTTAACAATTCAACGTTGATTGGTAGTGGTCTTTTGTGAGTTAAATCATGGGAACTTAATATTTGGGGAATGTAATTTTGTTGTTCTTGGTCTTGGGCTAAGGCTTGTTTGAAATTTTTATCTTCAAGTTTTTCTTGCTTGACCTTTTTCATATATTTCGTTGGTGTCAATTTGAGTACACGACTAGTTGTAGAAAAGCATCTAAGATTAAGTGTCAGTTTTAACATCGTTGATATAGATCTTCACCTCCTTGTCGATATATTGTACCTATCTTATTTGTTGAAAAAAAAAAAAATTTTCCTATTCCTTTTCTCTCCCTCACTTTGGTGGTGGTAGATGAAAAATTTTGGCTGTAAGAATTTTTTTTTTTTTTCAGACCTCATCTATCATCAATCGACCACCAACCACAATCCATTATGGGGAAAGCAAATAAAGATAAACGAGACTTATATTATCGACGAGCCAAGGAAGAAGGATGGAGAGCCAGATCTGCGTTTAAATTATTACAACTCAACGAAGAATTCAATTTTTTTGATGATCTAACAAGAGTGGTTGATCTTTGTGCAGCACCAGGATCTTGGTCCCAAGTATTATCGCAAAAATTAGGATCAGATTCTACCATCGTTGCAGTTGATTTACAACCAATGACACCCATTGATGGTGTCACTACCATGCAAGCGGACATCACCCATCCTAGAACTTTACAAAGAATACTAGATTGTTTTGGAGGTGAGCCCGCAGATTTTGTCTGTAGTGATGGGGCACCTGATGTTACTGGATTACATGATTTGGACGAATATATCCAAGCTCAATTGGTATTATCAGCATTACAATTAGCCACATGTTTATTAAAACCAGGTGGGAAATTTGTGGCCAAGATTTTCCGGGGAAGAGATATCGATCTTTTATATAGTCAATTGAGTTATCTTTTTGATAAAGTCATCTGCGCCAAACCACGTTCCAGTAGAGGTACATCATTGGAAGCCTTCATTGTTTGTCTTGGATATAGACCAAGAGAAGGTTGGCAACCGAAATTACAATTATCTACTTCGACGGAAGAATTTTTTGAAGGTGCAAATATTGGTAAACAAGGAACCATGGAAATAGTAGATTTTGGTCCACAAGAAAGAAGAATCGCCCCATTTATCGCATGTGGTGATGTGAATGATATTGATTCTGACGCTACCTATAGTTTGGATGTGAGTACACTATCGTTAGAACCGGTTCAATTACCAACGGCTCCTCCATATAAAAAAGCATTAGAAATGAAACGTAATGGCGAATTAAATAGACGATAAACTATTATTACTTAGTTTAATGTATGTATTTATGTGTTAACTAGTAATATTATATTTTTCTATACCTGTAATAAAATCTAGTTATCTTTGGTTCTAAATTCTTCTTCACCTTTCAAAACCAATGCATCTGGTTTCAAAGTTGGGAACAACAAGACTTCTCTAATAGTATTTGAATCAGTCAAAAACATAGCCAATCTATCAATACCACAACCCCAACCAGCAGTTGGTGGTAAACCGTATTCCAAAGCATTACAGAAAGTTTCATCAACCATTTGGGCTTCGTCATCACCTTGAGCTTTTTGTCTGGCTTGTTCTTCGAATCTGGCTCTTTGATCAAATGGGTCATTCAATTCGGTATAAGCATTACAGATTTCTTTAGTGGCAACGAAAACTTCAAATCTTTCACATAAACCTGGAATGTTTCTATCTTTTTTAGCCAATGGAGACATCATTTGTGGGTGACCAAAGATGAAAGTTGGGTTGATAGAAGCATCTTCCAATTCACCAACTAATTTATCCAACATTCTGGCGTTGGTTAATGGTGGAGTACAATCTAAGTTGTTGTCCTTTAATACTTTTTTCAAGAATTCACCAGTTTCTTCAGTATGTAATTGATCACCAGCTGGGAATTTAACATTGTAGACTTTTTCCAATTCTTCAATCATATTGAGTCTCTTCCATGGTCTAGAGAAATCCAAAGTCAATTCTTTACCGTTTGGACCTTCTGGATGGTATTTAATAACGTAATCACCAGTAATTTCTTTAACCATCTCGGAAAACATCAATTCGGTCATATCCATCAAGTCATAAACATCGGCATAAGCTTGATAGAATTCACAAGTGGTGAATTCAGGATTATGTGTCATATCAATACCTTCGTTTCTGAATTGACGACCAATTTCATAAACTCTTTCCATACCACCAACAACTAATTCTTTCAAGAACAATTCTGGAGCAATTCTCATGAACATTTCCATATTTAAGTCGTTGTGATGAGTGGTGAATGGTTTGGCAGTGGCACCACCAGCAACAACATTCAAAATTGGAGTTTCAACTTCGACGAAATCTCTAGTATCCAAGAATTTTCTAATGTATTGGATAATTTTAGATCTAACTCTGAAACGATCTCTACTGGCATCATTCATAATCAAATCCAAGTAACGTTTTCTGTATCTAGCTTCTTGATCTTTGAAACCATAATGTTCAGTTGGCAACATGTGCAAACATGGGGTTAATAATTGAACGGTCTTGGCATAAACAGATAATTCACCTTCACCACCTTTAGCTGGAGAAGTTCTACCTGGATAACCAGTAACACCGATGATATCACCTCTTCTCAACATTTCATGCATTTTTTCAAAGGCTTCAAAACTTTCAGCATCTTGAGCTTGGGCCATGATTTGGACTTCAATACCATCACCTTTCAAAACGTAGAATTTCAATTTGGAACCGGATTCTCTTTTGGTCATGATTCTACCACTGACATTGACGGTAATTTCTGGTAAGGTTTCACCCCTGGTCAAATGTCCATATTTTTCAACAAATTCAGGAAGTCTGGTATCAACATTGAATTTATGAGGATATGGGTTGAAAGCAGATGGATCAGCGTTGTTCTTTTCTCTCAAGTCAGAGATTTGACGGGATCTAATTTCAAAGAATTGGTTTGGGTTTAAATCAGCAAATTCATCTTTCTTTTTTGGAGTTGGTTTAGCTGGAGCAGCAGCAGCTTTGGCAGCTTTCTTAGCTTCAATAGCTCTTTGCTTTTGTCTTTTTTTCAATTCAGTTTTGGAAACTTGTTCACCGGTGACATCGTCCAAGTAGGTTTTTTGAACTTGTTCAGTAATGTTATCAACTTCTTCAGACATGGTTGTGTTGTAGTAATGTAGTTATATATTGGTTAAGAGAGAGATAAACCAAATTGAACAGAAAAAGATTAAAAGAAAATTTTTCTCATCGAAACTTACGCTGCTTAAAAAAAAACTTTTCAGTTGTGAGCAATAGCTAGAGCCAGACAGACAGTCAGAGAGCGCACAAGCTAACGAAAATTTTTTATTTCAACTGAGAGTATCCAATATCTAAAGGGAATATCACATATACAGAGACAACATCACCACCACCATGGCCAACAAATACACTCCATCCACTTTGGACACCATCAACATTTCTTCATCAGTATTGTTGTCCTTGTTAAGACACACCTCTGAACACTACCCACAATTGTTTTCAGGTGCCTTGTTGGGATTCGAAGATGAAAACTTAATAGACGTCACCCACGGTTTCCCATACCCTTATCCTGACCAATACGAAGGTGGTTCTTTTAAATCAAGAAGCGGAGGTCAATACCAAAAAGATTTATTAGAAAACTACAAGAAATTAGGTTATGGTTTGGAATTCTTAGGATGGTTTCAATCCACTGTATCAGGAAATTTCATCACCAACCAATTAATCGAAGCCTTAGCTCAACAACAATTAAACAACTCAAACGCTTTCATATTGATTAACGATTTATCCAGTGTTGGACAGGAAGTTTCCATCAAGGCATTCAGATTATCTAGTGGATTCATGAATGCTTATATTGAAGGTAAATGGAAATCCAAAGAATTAGAAGCTAATAAAGTTTCATTTGCAACTATTTTTGATAGATTACAATTAAACATCAAGAACCAAAAATTGGTCGAAGCTTATTTATCAACCACATCATCATCCCTTAAGGCACCAACCAAGGAATCAGAATTGGGAGTTCTTAATCTCTTATCCAACCTGAACTCAACTGGTCAATTATTGGAATCATTATATGGACAAATTGATTCTTTCAATTATGATCAAAATAATTTCAACTATTATCAAAGACAACATCAAAAGGAACAATCCAAGATTCAACAATGGAAACAACAAAGAAAATTGGAAAATTTGGAAAGAGCTAAAAAAGGTGAAAAAGAATTGGATACCGATGAATGGAAATCCATTTTCAGATTACCTGTTGAACCTTCTAGATATAGCAATATGTTACACAGCCGTGCTATTGATGTCTTGTCCGATGATATCTTGAAGAAATGTGATGAAGAGTTGATCAAGAGTTTTGCTATTGAAAGAAAGTTGAACGCTAATAGTGCTTAAGCGAAGAATAGATAACCAGAGAAAGAGGAAGAGGAATAGGAGTTAGTAGTTATAGTTGTAGTTGTAATTACAATGTATATTAGTTCATTAGTTAGTAGAGAAAAAAAACGCATCATCATATTTCGGATAAATGGAAATTGAATGGTTACATTGGGGTATTTCCAGTTGCTAGGTAGGGAAACATGGACTGATTGGTTTGTAAGTATCATCGTTCCCGCTACGAACTACAAACTAGCAAGCACTACAAACCCTCCAAACATCGATGGTTATGTTCGGGTGTCAGGATATTATCATCTCATATAGATGAACGAAAAGCGTTGCCTATGGTGGTGGAGATAATCTAGAAAAAGTGAAAATATCCCGCCGAGCCATTTACACAACCAAAAAAGCGATTATCTCGGAGATAGAACAGAAATCTAGAACAAAAAAAATTATAAATAGCCACAATCATCCTTCTGCTATAATTTTTTTTTAAACTTTATTTCCATCAGACATCACCACGACAATATAGTAGATTAACCAAATATGGGAAGACCAAAAGTATGTATCATCACAACTACAACCACTTATCACTACTACTAGTATACTGTTAATACTAACTATTTCCTATCATTATAGTATATTCTAATAGTAAGACATGGAGAATCGCAAGGAAATTGTGATAAAACTGTCAACCGATATGTCCCCAACCATTTAGTTTCCTTAACTCAAAATGGTAAAATGCAAGCATTACAAGCAGGAGAAGCGTTACTGAAATTCCTAATGGACCAAAGGTTACAAGAGTCCGACGACGAAGATGAACAAGATCAATATCAATCAGATGACGTTCAAAATAGAAAAAGAAACGATTCAAGTGGCAATGGGAAGAATATTAAAAAGCGTAATCCGAGATCAATAATGTTTTTCACCTCACCTTATTTACGTACCCGACAAACATGTGATAATATAATCGAAGGTATTAGGGATGTTCCGGGAGTTGAATATGATGTTCGAGAAGAACCTCGAATGAGAGAACAAGATTTTGGTAATTTTCAACCGGGACTGGAAGAAATGGAAAAAATTTGGAAAGAAAGAGCTCAGTATGGACATTTCTTTTTTCGAATACCTCATGGAGAAAGTGCTGCTGATGTATATGATCGAGTGGCAAGTTTTAATGAATCATTATTCCGAAAATTCAAAAATGATAATTTCCCCAATATTTTAGTATTGGTAAGCCATGGGATTTGGTCGAGGGTGTTTTTAATGAAGTGGTTTAAATGGAGTTATGAAGAGTTTGAAAGTTTGAAGAATATCCCTCATTGCCAGTTTTTAGTTATGAAGAAACATAGTGATGATCAGAAATATCATTTGAAAACAAGATTATTGACATGGAATGATAGTGATGACGATGACGATGATTTATCGTTGGGTCAATGTAAGTTGAAAGATGAAGAAGTATATCATTTGATTCAGGAGCAAAGAGACGCCGTGAATTCAACCAAGAAGAAGAATAAAAAACTCGAGGCAATGTATCGACAAGTGTATAATGATACGCAAATCAGTTATAAGAATAGATTGGCAGCTACATTCCAAGTGGAGAATCAGAGTGTGACGAATAGTGTCGAAAGTTTCCAATGAAAGAAGGGGTAAAGCCGCGAGAGAGAGACAAGCAGGTAGTTAGGTACGTGTATGTATAGAAGTTTGTAGCTTAGAAAAATTTTTTAATGAATAAATTAATAGTTTAATTGCAATTATATCAAACCATGGTAATGGTTATGGTTAATGAATTATGAAAAGGTAGTGACGAAGTGAAGTTGTGGTGTGGTTTGGGGGTGATCAGATGATATTGAAATTTGGGCCCCGGATTACATTGGTACGAGACACAAAGACAGAAAGAAAATTTTTCTGGTGGTGGCGGAGGTGGTCGTAGGTCCGTGGTAGGTGGGGCGAGGTGCGCGGTGAAGCGTGGGGTGGTACAGTTTACAGTTTGCATGAGGTATCATGTGGTAGTGGTGGTGTTACCACTTCCTTTTTTCCACCGGGACTGAAAAATTTACAAACCACCAACCAACAGCCAACAACCCACGCGCAATATAAATTAACAATGATTTCCCCAGCACTCACTCCCGAACTCAAACAAAAAATTTTCCCTTCTTTCTTTCCTTTTCTTTAGTTTTATTTCTCCTTTTAAAACACTTTACTCAATTCCATAACTCACATTCACAATGGCTCGTCAATTCTTCGTCGGAGGTAACTTCAAAGCTAACGGTACCAAGCAACAAATCACCGACATTATCGAAAACTTGAACAAGGCTGAATTGCCAAAGAATGTTGAAGTCGTTGTCTGTCCACCATCTGTCTATTTGGGATTGGCTGTCACTTTGAACAAACAACCAACCGTTGAAGTTGGTGCTCAAAACGTCTTTGACAAGAGTTGTGGTGCTTTCACTGGTGAAACTTGTGCTTCTCAACTTATCGACGTTGGTGCTAAATGGACTATTACTGGTCACAGTGAAAGAAGAACCATCCTTGGTGAATCCGACGAATTTGTTGCCCAAAAAACCAAATTCGCTTTGGACAATGGTGTCAAAGTTATCTTGTGTATTGGTGAATCCTTAGAGGAAAGAAAAGCCGGTGTCACTTTGGATGTCTGCTCTAGACAATTGGATGCTGTTTCCAAGATTGTCTCTGACTGGTCCAACATTGTCATTGCTTACGAACCAATCTGGGCTATTGGTACCGGTTTGGCTGCTACTCCAGAAGATGCCGAAGAAACCCACAAAGGTATTAGAGAACACTTGGCCAAGACCATTGGTACTGAACAAGCTGAAACCACCAGAATCTTGTACGGTGGTTCTGCCAACGGAAAGAACGCCCCAACTTTCAAAGACAAAGCCAATGTTGATGGTTTCTTAGTTGGTGGTGCTTCCTTAAAACCAGAATTTGTTGACATAATCAAATCTAGATTGTAAGCAGATTAATATTATATTAGTAAATAAACGATTAAAAACACGAATAAACATGCACTAATGTTACTGTATATCAACACCTATAGAGTTCAACATATTCTCGTGAATCTGTAATGTATCGAGGTAATTGTTATCATACAACTTGTCGTAAATACCCCTGACATGACCAAAGTATTCCAGCTGTTTGTCTTCAATAAATAGTCTATCTACGTAAATGTCCGATTCTGTGAGAAACTGATTGGGGGAAATCGTAACCGAAAGTGATTCCATTAGTTCCGACTTTTCCCCATTGATCCAATTTGACAAAGAAAAAAATAACTTCCCTTTTGCCATATATTTCCTCCATACTTCTGCTTGTTGTAGTGAACCAGTATACGAATGTAGAATCACCGTAAGCTCATTGTTAAACTTTTTAACTTCATCGAATAACAATCCATGAGCTTTAACACAATGTATAGATACTTGCTTTTTCAATTCATGAGCCAAGGATAAATGAAATCGAAATATGTCCAATTGATGATCGACGTTGACTCTACATGGTGATAATTTATTCTCCAGTGGCATCGGGAATTCCAAATTTCCGTAGTACCCATTTCCTGGCACTCGAAATAATTTATCTAACCCAATCTCCCCTATTCCGTAAATTTTTAACTTGTGTTTTGTAATTATTAGTAAATATTTCTCCTTATGTTCTTCAAGACTAATGGGTTCCGGCAACATAGTCAACAACTCGGCACTGGCTTCTGGTTTTAATATTCTCTTATAATGTTCTTTTTTGGTAGGTTTCTCATTACCAGTGTAAAATAAATGGGAAAACCATGGATGTACACCAAAATAGGGCACAATTATCTCTGGATTGCTCAAATTGGTCAATAAGATATCCATGAATTCAAGATCTAAATGTTGAGTAGTCATGAGATGAAAATAATATGATGGGAATTGATCGATTTGTTCATTAAGAATACCGGCAAATTGTTTTGCCTGTTGAGCAGTACATTCTGGATGGAAATGACAATGACTGTCACAAAGGTTGACATCCATATTGTGTTAATAGATATGGTGAGCTTTTTAGACAATAGATATCAGTCATTAGCCACCAGTCCACCATCATTGATTCGTGATTTTTTTTGCCATTTTCTATGGGGAAGGGGCAAGGTGGCTTGTCTGGCACGACAGCACGACCAAAGGGGGTACAGCGCGCGAAATGTGTGATGATCGTTTGGTTCACCAAGTATTACGAATGGTAACAAGAGGACAGGGTGTGGGCAACCTTTTGCTTTGTAGGACATATCCATGGATATGGTTTAGTTTAATTACACAAGATGGAATCGTATGAAGCGGCTAAGGGGGAGACAGATAATGTAGGGGGTTTAGGGGGTAGGCGAGCATGAAGTAAGATGTAAGTTGGTGTTTCTGCCCCTTAAGCGAACTGTACAAGACGGTCAGTATGTGCTGGGGAGCCTCGATGGGGCCACCACAGTTCGGTGGCACGAACAGTAACACGACGTACCAGCGCAACATAATAGAACGCACCAGCAACCGAACAAAAATCGAGCAAGGAACCGAATGAAGGAGACAGCCAAAGTGTGAGAGAGGAAGAAACAAAATTTTGGCAAAACAAAAAAAAATAAAAAGAAAAACAAACAAGAAGAACTTCACATACTATCACCACTTTAACCAACCCATCCCCAATTATATACCCTATTTATTAACCACAGAAACACACCCACCAGTATATACACTCACACGAAACAACACCCATTAACACGATTAGCATTCCCACGACACAGAAGGACCCATTGTAACAATTGTCATTTTTTTTTTATTTTGTTCCCACATTTTGTTTTTCTTCATTTTTATTTTGTATTGTTTTTTTGTATATTTTTTATTAAAGTTGAAATTCATCATTCATGTCGGAATCTACCCCAATAAAACTTCCCTCATCTGCCCCATTTCCAGTGGTGATATCGTCAATCTTATGCAAACCAGGAGAAGCCGTTTCCAAACACAAAACCATATTCAATTACAAGTACTGGGATTATCAGGATGACCCCAATTCCACGTCTGATCCTCCAAAGAAAATACGTGTCGAGAGATTGGGCACGTTTGAAAGTCCCATTGAAGGTGAAATTGACAAAATAAATATTTCCCCTCAAGACGAAATAACCCACAATGATATTGAATTGATGTTCATCAAAGAAGCATGTCCTCACACGGTCCAATACGGAGGATTGTGTGCGTTGTGTGGTAAGGCCTTAGAAGAAGAAAAGGACTATTCTGGTTACAATTATGAAGATAGAGCCACCATTGAGATGTCACATGACAGTACGGGATTGAAAATAAGTTTTGATGAAGCAGCTAAAATCGAACATAGCACCACCGACAGATTAATAGAAGAGAAAAAATTGATTCTTGTTGTTGATTTGGATCAAACGGTTATTCATGCCACAGTGGATCCCACAGTGGGGGAATGGCAACTGGATCCTTCAAATCCGAATTATGGTGCCATAAAGGAAGTCAAATCGTTTTGTTTGGAAGAAGAACCCATTGTACCACCAGGATGGACTGGCCCCAAATTGGCTCCTACAAGATGTACTTATTACGTCAAACTTCGTCCTGGATTACTGGAATTCTTGGAAAGAATGGCCGAAAAATATGAAATGCATATTTATA
This sequence comes from Candida labiduridarum, assembly GCA_030572435.1. Lineage (NCBI taxonomy): Eukaryota > Fungi > Ascomycota > Pichiomycetes > Serinales > Debaryomycetaceae > Candida > Candida labiduridarum. Next base: position 38,615 of record JAJLZW010000059.1, read on the forward strand.
CTATGGCAACGAGGAATTATGCCTTGGCTATTGCCAAAATAATTGATCCCGATGGGAAATATTTTGGTGACAGAATACTTAGTCGTGATGAAAGTGGATCCTTGACACATAAAAACTTAAAGAGATTATTCCCCGTTGACCAATCTATGGTTGCGATAATAGATGACAGAGGAGATGTCTGGCAATGGGAAAGTAATTTAATTAAAGTTGTACCTTATGATTTTTTCGTTGGTATTGGAGATATCAATTCTAGTTTCTTGCCCAAAAAGAATGGTCAACTTACGGGACCAATCAAAAAGAGGAAAACAATTGCCAAATTAGAGGCTGCCGCGGAATTGTCGAAAGAAGGTGAAATAATAGATGAACAAGGAGAAATAGAATCGGTCTCAGCTACTCCTGTATCAGAACGTGAAGGCGAAGTCGAGGATACAGGAGCTAGTGGAGTTGGTGCAAGAGCTAGTTCTGAGGACGACGATGATGCTCATTCAGATGTTTCCACAAGTTCACCCGTTGAACGACTTCTTGAACTAGGTGGTGGTGAAGGTAATACCAGTTTACTATTAGACCAATCATTAGCACGAAACCAATCTATTGAACAACAGCAGCAAGATCGCCCGTTGGCCAAATTACAACATGATCTTGAACAATTGCATGAACACCGTCATGAGAACACCGATAGCAAATCTGAAAGCGGTGGTTCTGATGATGAAAGTGATGACGAAGATAATTTATTATTGGATGATGATAATGAATTGGTGGCATTGGATAAAGTGTTGGTAAACATTCACGATGAATACTATAAACGATTCAGCAAGCAGAATAGACCCAATTTAACAGAAATTATACCGAAAATGAAAAGCAAAGTACTAGAAGGGATAACGGTATTATTTTCCGGTATAATTCCGTTGGGAATCAATTTAGATTCTGCTGATATTGTGATATGGTGTAAACAATTTGGAGTTAAAGTTGTTAATGAAGTGTACCCCGAAGTGACCCATCTTGTTTGTCGTGATGTTGGTGATGAAGTAGGGCCTACATTTAAAGCTAGAGTTGCTAGAAAATTATATCCCGATACTATTAAAATTGTTAATCCCGATTGGTTATTTGCATGTTTAAGTAATTGGACAATTGTTGATGAAAAAGAATATTTGATCGCGACTGATAATCCAAAACTTTGGAAAGTTGACGATAATGAAGTTGAAAAATATAAGAAAGTAATGGAAGAGAAAAGTAATATGGGTGGAGCTGCACATATTGATTCGATCGACTCATTTGATGAATATGATTTGGACGAAGCAAATCAAGAAGTCGACGATTTCTTGGCTGGATTGAGCGAGGACGATGACGAAGATGATGAAGACGAAGATGACGAGGAAGGAGAAGCAAGTGGCAATCAAAATGGTGTAAATTACCAACAACCAAGAGAAGATAACAAGAAAGGCGAGGAAGAGGAAGAAGAAGAAGAGGAGGAGGAGGAGGAGGAGGAGGAGGAAGAAGAGCTTCCTAAGAATGGCCATGACTCATTTATTAAGAATCTATATGGTCAAAAGAAGAGACCGTTGGAAGTTGACGAAGATGAAGAGGGAGGCGATGGAGACGAAGAAAGTAATAGTAATGGAGAAACAGCAAGCAAGAAACAAAAAGTTGACGTGGACGAAGAGTTCCTCGATGATTTGGAAAAAGAATTACTTGATGGTTTTGATGATTTGGAAGAATAATAAGTAAAACTAAAAGAATAAAGGAAGATGACCCCCCTTGGTTAAGAAAAAATTGGACCCTTTGTTTAGCCGACGCAAAAAAAAACGCCCCTTACCTCCTTGCTCGATTCCAGTTTTCCTCCTGCTCTTTTTCTTGGCCATGCCAGCAACGTTTCAAGATGTCGTGTAATTCCAAGGAGAGACAGGAGACGCAAGAAGGAAGAAATAGGAACAGAGTTGTTACAGTTGTCAAGGTTATTGTCATTAATATTGTTATTATTATTGTTATTTAGTGTATCATATGTATATTAACTTGTTTGAAATATATGATTTTATATAAATATATTGTAATCCGATTGGCTGGATATGTGATGTTATACGGGGAATGAAATGTGGGAAAGCAATGCAACATGAAATGAAATGGGAATGTCAAATTATTAATCCTTGGATATTGCCAGTGGAAATAGATAATGATTTCAGGGGGTGGGCTGGCTAATTGAAGGTCGTGCATTGGATGCAAATACGAATTAAGTATGGAGATTTGCTTGATTTTTGATTTTGTGTCACATAAGCTTCTCACTTCGCAACAAGCAAGCCATTTTTCGCCCTAACACTAAATCTTATCACCAGCACTCTTTCTCTCTTTTGCATTAATTAGCATATCCACATACAAATTACACTTTTACAATACACCGTAACACCACCACACTTACATTTACGCTTTCCAAGGGTTTAAGCCTTTTGTGGATTCTACCTGCAGATCATTTATTTTCTTATTACCCGCTGATTTGATGATTTGCTACACTAAATCAAACATGTTACTTTCTCCTTATGATTTATGATTTATTATTTATTATTTGCACATGGATGTTGTTTCATTCCATTTCATCTATTGTATCAATTCTGCCTTACAATTTTTAAACTATTTCCAAATTATACATACACACAAAGCCTATTCGTCTCCTGTTATTCCCTCGCCCCTCCTCTGTCGCAGCGTCTGCTTGTTAAACTATAAATACTCTGCTATTCCCATTAGTAATTCCTAACTGGAATTTTTCTAACTTTTATTTTTTATCATTACCCTCTTTCTTTCTATATATATTTATTCATCAGAAAGGTTTCCCTATCCACACATTCATACAATTATAATACCTTCTTCACCTTTTTCGACTCCACACTATATCCAATATGATTTTCAAAATTTTTAGGGTGATATTAATCATATTATCCCTCATCGTCGCCATATTAGAGATCTTTGCCATTACTGGATCATACAGAAACCAAAACTACCTTACCGATACTTATCTTATAAATTTCCATCTTGATAATATAAATCTCGGTGCCCTTATCGACGCCAATTCCTTCTCCAAAAGACAATACATCAGTGAAGATTCCGATTCCAACGCACCAGGAAAATATTTCGACACTACTAAGAAAAGAAGTATAAATAATGGTCCTGCCAAAAGAGATGCCCAAGAATCCGGTTGGTATTATGTGCCAGGCTCTTCCAATTCCCAAACCAGCAGTGTATCTAATGCTGCAGCTACTACTGGTACTGCCACTTCTCAAGAAACTGCTACTACAACGACAATTGGAATCTGGTGGAGCGAAGCTGCAGGATCGGAATCAACAACTGGTACTGCCAGTACTATAGCTGGAGCTGTCAACGCAGCTACTGCAAGTTCCAATGGCCTTGCAGAAGCTACAAGTACTGTTGCTGGTACTGTTAGTACTGCCAATGGTTATTACACCACTGTTTCGGACGCGGTTCGTGATTTATTGGATAGCGTTAGTCCACAACAATTGGGTATGGCCCAAGTGTATTCCGTGGGGTATTGGGGATATTGTCGTGGGTACGTCATCAACACTAATGGTGATAACAATAAAACTTTTGATAATAGTCATGTTGCTTATACTTGGTGCTCCAAAGCCACGGCTTCATTTTTCTTCAATCCACTTACTATTTTCATCAACGAAATGAATAATACTGTCAATGGAGTTGAGATTGATGCTCAATCTAGTTATATTTCCACCTTATCTTATACTCAAAAAAGCGAATTACAAGTCTTGATTGATAATTTACAAGAAGATGATTTGAACTTGCCAGGTAATTTGGATAGCAACTTGAACACCTTACACCAATTAACTAATGCTTCATTTGGAATATTGTTTTCCGTGGCCATTTTATCATTTGTATCCGTTATCATTCAAATGTTGGCATTTTGCTTTTCCCCAGAGAAATGTTGTTTATCATTCTTGAACTTTTTATTCCAAGGTACCATTGCATTACTTGCCATTGTTGGTGCTGGTATTGCCACAGGTACTTATCAATACGTCAGAAGTCAAGTTAACGACAATACCGATACTTATGGTATCAAATCTTTTTTATCAATAAATTTCTATGCCTTTATTTGGTCAGCTGCTGTTGGTTCCATCTTGGTGGTAATTATCAGTTTATTGGGACACTGCTGTGGTTTGTTTGGTCACAGAAGACGTTACAGAACTATTAGACACGAAGAGGGACATCATGATCATCATAAAGAAGAATTTGATAGTGAGTGATCGAATATTAACAAAAATTGACAAACCGGACCGAAATTTCATCATTAATTTGCCTTCAATTCTTCATTCCATTCATTTTTTACTTTTTTTTTATTATTTTAATAACATAGACTTTATAAATAGCATTCTTCTGATTAGGTTTTTCTTTTATTCTTGAATAGTTTTTAGTTTTTAATAACAGGTTTGATTCGTTTCATACACTTTTTGTACCTTTTGTTTTCTTTTTTGGGTCCTGGCTGGTACGAGAGCTTGGACGAAGACCTGGAAGAAAGAACAAAAAAAAAAGAAAAAAAAATTCCTGATACTAAAAGACACCATCCGGTATTTTACCACCCATCTCCTTTCATTCGTCATCTACCCTGCCAATAATGATTTGTTCAATATCAGGTGAACTAGCCAAGGAGCCTGTAGTTTCCGCTAAGAGTGGAGCTATATTTGAAAAGAAACACATAATAAATTATCTATCAACAAATGGAACCGATCCAATAACAAACGAACCATTAACAGAACAAGAATTAATTCCCATCAAAACCTCTTCAAATACCACCAGTTTCATCTCACCTCCAAACATATCAAGCACATCTATACCAGCATTGCTTTCAACTTTCCAGAACGAGTGGGACGCATTGGTTTTGGAAGTGTTTACTTTGAGAAAACAATTGCACACCGCAAGGCAAGAACTTAGCCTGGCATTATATAAACAAGATGCTGCCATTAATGTGGCTGCCAAGGCAATCAAAGAACGAGATGAAGCGAGGGAAGCATTAGAGGAATTGGCGCTTTCCTTGAGTGTAAGAAAAGGTGATCATGATATCGATGAACCTATGGTTGATACAAATGGTAAGGATAACGGCATAATAGAAGACAATTCACAAAGATTGGAAGAAATTACCAAGTCAAGAGATGAACTTTTTAAAATTCATAAATCTCAAAAAGTTAAATTTCCATTTAATGTGGATTCGGAACTTAAATTAACTGAACCCGTGGTATCGTCTGAGATGTTTGGTGATCAAGACGTTTCTCGATATTCGTACAACAGAAATAATGGGATATTTGTCGCAATTGGCGACACCCAGGTAATACAATATAATCTGATAAATGGGGTCGTGTCAAAATATGACGTTCTGGATGCACAATTGGTTGATATTTCATTTAATGAAGTGATTGCAGCCGTTTCTTCAAATACTATCTCTTTCCCAACCCAAAATAACAACAGCGTCAAAATTAAAGTCAAAGGTGAACCAACGCAGATAATAGCACATCCTTCACTTGAAGTGTTTGTTGTATTGACTAACAAGAATTGGATGGTGGTAGATACCCAGTCAGTCTTAACAACCCACAACCAAGTGTTTTCAATTGCTGCACTTCATTATGATGGGGAAATTTTAGCAGCAACAGTTGGAAACGAAATTCAATTATTCAGTATAGTTACCGGTGATAAATTGGCAAACTTTGGCGTGGACAACGACAAAAACATACTCAAATTGGAATTTGCATGTAATGGATATTGGTTACTTGTATTATCTGGTGGTGAATCCAAAAGTTCCATTCAAATATTTGATTTAAGAAAAGGAACAGAGGCAAATAGATTAGAATACAATGAAGAAGTGATAAATTTCATCATTGATCCAAGTTCCAATGCGATTGTTACATTTACACACAAGACATATACCGTCGCAAGGTACATCAAGAAAGGCAAAGCATGGAATCAAGGAGAGTCGCAAGATTTGCCACAAGACTTCGACCCAGAGAATGTTGAATTGCAAACGACAGTCTCTAATTTGCTTGAGAATGATAAAATTCGTATAACGTCGTTAAACTTGAAGAAAAAGTTGACCTTGAAAAGTGAGTTATCTGTATAGATTATATATGAGAAATGTATTATTAGTAACTACCAAACGACTACAGAGAGAAGAGTTCGCAGTAAAAAAAAAGCCTTACAATGCGCTCTTTTCTTCTCCTACGTCATCACCACCACCACACCACCAGTACCACGTTTGCGAAACAACACTATGTCTACAATTAACCAATCCCGGATTGACAAACTTGTTGAAGAATGGTTATCCATCGATATAAACCCCGACTCTCGTAACGAAATTCAACAATTGCAAAATTCCCACCAATATGAAAAGTTAAATCTGAAATTATCCCCCAGGATAGCATTTGGAACTGCTGGGTTGAGATCATCCATGCAATCGGGATTTGCCCATATGAATGACGTAACTGTTTTACAAGCTTCACAAGGTTTGATTAAATATTTACTCAATCAAGCTAATACTTCCATTGTGATTGGATATGATCATAGATATAATTCACAAAGATTTGCGGAAATTTTGGTTAGCGTAGCTATTTCTCAAAATGTGAAAGTGTATTATTTGGGATCAGTTGATAATATTTCCAAAGAAACTTTGAAATTGACCAAGGATAAAGAAGTCGTTGATAATGATGATAATGATAGGGATAGAGGATATGTTCATACTCCATTGGTTCCTTTTGCAATTGATCATTATGGTGCTACGGGAGGAGTGATGATTACTGCATCTCACAATCCAGCTAATGATAATGGGTATAAAGTATACTATCTGAATGGTTGTCAAATCATTCCCCCCGTTGATAAAGATATTGCTGATTCAATTGAAGAAAATTTGATTCCTTGGAAAGAAGTTTGGGATGTTTATAAGAATATCAAATCGGCGGTCGAGTCTGGATTATTGATTACCGTTAGAGATGAAATAACCCAAGAATATATTAAAGGGGTTGAAAGGAAATTGATTAAGAATAACCAATTGGATTTTGATTTCATTTATACTCCAATGCATGGAGTTGGATTGGATATTTTCAATCAAGTCATGAAATTATTTCAAATTTCAAATTGGAAATCAGTAACGGAACAAGCCAAACCAGATCCAGCGTTCCCAACTGTAAGTTTTCCAAATCCTGAAGAAAAAGGTGCCCTTGATTTGGCAATTCAAACAGCAAAAGAATCAGGTTATAAGTTGGTTTTAGCGAATGATTCCGATGCTGATAGATTTAGTGTTGCTATTGAAATCAAAGATGGCAAATGGAAACAATTAACTGGTAATGAAATTGGATTTTTATTTGCTATGTATATCATTGAACAACAACAAGGAAAAGTTGATGATGTCTATTTGGTGAATTCTACTGTTTCATCACAAATTCTCAGGGCCATGGCTGAAAAAGATGGATTTCATTTCCAAGATACATTGACTGGATTTAAGTGGATTGGTAACAAGGCTATTGATTTACAAAAAGATGGATATAAAGTGCCATTTGGGTATGAAGAAGCTATTGGGTTTATGTTTGATTTAGTGCATGATAAAGACGGTGTTTCAGGAGCAGTGATTTTTTTGCAATTATTTCAAAAATGGTTTGCTGATGGTAAAATAGATGTCCTTGATAAATTACAACAGGGGTATGCGAAATATGGTTGGTTTAAAGATTACAATGGTTACTACAGACTTAGTGATATGTCCACCTTGGGCAAAATATTTACCATGAATATCAGAGGATCATATACTGGCGATTATCCGGAAAAAGTTGGTGACTTTGAAGTCATCGCATGGAGAGATTTAACTGCGGGGTATGAGTCAACTACAGAAGATCATGTGCCTATATTACCTGTTGATCCAAGTTCCCAAATGATTACTGCTGAATTCAAATTGCCTCATGATGATAGTGCTGTGGTTAGATTTACATGTAGAGGTTCAGGAACCGAACCAAAATTGAAACTTTATGTTGAAGGAAAATCAGCAAAGGATGAGAAAAGTGCTGTTGATATTGCTATTAAATGCTGGGATACCTTGAAAGCAGAGTGGTTCAAACCTGATGAAAATGGCTTACAAGAAGTCAGACCATAAGTGGAAGTGGAGAAGAAATTGATTGGGCGGTTATGAAATAAATAGGAGTAGGCAGTGGAATATTAGAAGTAGCACATATTGTATATTGTGTCACGTGCATTAGGGCGGAAAAAATATGGCAGTGGAAAAACACAAACAAAGAAGAAGAAGAAGAAAAAAAATAAAACGAAAGCCAAAGGAACAAAAGAAGTTCAACACACTATTCACCATAAACTTGTACTATTTATTCACCAGTTAACATTACTTTCATAGCAGTTAACTCAGCAAACACAGTACACGTACCATATATTACAAGAGACATACTAGCAGGATTCATCGATTTGTCTATATCTTACTATAATTTCCACTAAATCACTTACGATTTCACTAGGAATTTCATTTTCAACAACAGCAACAATTACTACCAGAACGTCAAATCCCATCAGAACAACGCAGTAGAGCAGAAAAGTTATAGCTTTTTTTCCAGGATCCCACATCATCCTCATCCCCACTGTTTGCATTTGTTGTCTTTAATCACATTCAACATTCCTACCATTCTTATATCAAATATGTACAGTGAAAAACCCAAGAATTCAGATCTACCAATGTATGTATACAACACTCTGGAAAAAAAAAAAAGAAAAAAAAAACACAAACATTATACTAACAAATTATTGTTTTTTTCAGATTCAATAAACTTACGCCTAGGAAGCATTCCAATCGTCTATTGATTAAACGAGTGTTTTATGCAGTGATCGCACTCTTGGTCACGTACAGCATCTATTCGAGCTTGTTTCTCCAGACAGATAACAGTCGAACAATCGACCATGATGCAGATCTAGAACAACAATTAGAATATATTGAGAACAATATCAATAACGACGACCATGAAATGTATAAGGTTACCAAAGACGGGGTGTATAAACAAGATGCCCAATCAGCACAAGATGATCAAGAGGGATCCTCAGAAGAAGTCACCACTGAAGATCTTTATAAAGGAAACGTTGAAATTTATGATTTAAATGAATATCAGGGATCCAAAGATGGTGCCAAAAACGGAGACATTTTGTTGTTCCTCATGCCCTTAAGAAATGCGGAACATGTTTTACCTATGGCATTTTACAATCTTATGAACCTTACTTATGATCATAGTTTAATTGATATTGCATTTTTAGTATCCGATTGTTCCCCCGATGATACTACTTTAGAAACTGTGTTTGAATATTCTGTTGCTTTGCAGAATGGCACCTTGGTTGATTTATTGAAAAAGGAAGAAGAGTCTAAATTGGATGCCAATGTTAAAGGCACCAACGACTTATACCAATCCTACATGGAACCATCTTATATTGAAGGCGTCAAAAAGGCTTATACCAATCCAGAATCCCATCATCCAAATTACAGGACTCCATTTAGATCAGTAACAATTTTCAAGAAAGATTTTGGACAAGTTATTGGTCAAGGTTTTAGTGATAGACATGCGGTTAAAGTGCAAGGTATTCGTAGAAAATTAATGGGGAGAGCTAGAAATTGGTTAACTTCATCGGCGTTGAAACCTTATCACTCTTGGGTTTATTGGAGAGATGCCGATATTGAGACGTGTCCTGGTAATGTTATCGAAGAGTTAATGCTGCATGATTACGATATCTTGGTACCGAATGTTTGGAGACCGTTGCCTACATTTTTAGGTAATGAACAACCTTATGATTTGAATTCATGGATCGAATCCGATGCAGGTTTAGAATTGGCAAAATCACTAGATGAAGATGATGTTATCGTGGAAGGTTATGCCGAATATCCAACTTGGAGAGCCCATTTAGCGTATCTTCGAGATGCCAATGGTAATCCTCGAGAAGTCATTGCTTTGGATGGTGTTGGTGGGGTTTCCATATTGGCAAGAGCGAAGATCTTCCGACAAGGAGTACAATTCCCAGCATTCACCTTTTTGAACCATGCGGAAACAGAAGCATTTGGTAAAATGGCGAAAAAGATGGGATTTATAGTGGGTGGATTACCACATTATACCATATGGCATATTTACGAACCAAGTGAAGATGATTTGAAAGAAATTGCCAGATTGGAAAGAAAGAAACGAAGACAAAAGAGTTAAGTTAAAACCCACATCACATTTAATTCTCGATGTTAATTATTTACAGAATATTATAATAGATGTTTTTTTTTTGTTTATACATACATATAATTTTAATATAATACGTATTCAAAAAAGAGGAACACGGAGATACTTAAGGCACGCTTGGTTGTAGATGAATTAAAAAAAAAAAAAGTTGGTAAATTTTTTAATTTTATTGTCAGTAGGAAGGCAGGGTTTTGTAATCCATGTGAATATCGTTCGACACTCACGTTCAGAGATTGTTCACGCATCCATTTTAATCATCATAGTGAAATTAAAAAACCTTTAAAAGAATTTTTTTTTTATTGCTTTCTCTCTTTGGAGTCGAACCTTCCACCAATCGAGTCAATTCAAAATTCACGCGAATTGTTGAATCAAGTCGGGCCGAAGGTTCGATTAGGCCATGGGCCCAAATTTTTTTTTGACTAAAATTTCCGCTTTGCCCCGTTGTGTGTGAGATTGGAGAGGATCTTGATCGTCTTTAAATTTCCACTCATGCATTGATTCAGAATTTGCGTCTATATTTACCTATAACTATTTCATTCATGAGATGATGACTAACCAACTAAGAACTGAATAGAAAAGAGCTACGGGATACATGGCTAACAAGACTCTTCCTGGGAAAACCCCTGAACATTTAACACTCATAACTCCCGCATATATACTCCAGGCATTCAATACAGCCATAATTATAATTCTCAACCATCTCCATTTAATCACCAACGTACTAATCAATTCTCCAATCACAATGGGGAACATAGAATATCCAATGGCACTAATTGCCGATAAAAACGAAATGGTTCCACCTAATAATTGAACATTCAATCCAATAACAAAGAAAAATATCCAAATAAATGCAAATGATCCACTGAAAACTTCAGTGGTCTGACTGGAATTCGTAAATGATAACACGATTGAAAACACCAATGAAAATATAAGTGGACCCCATAAATCCCAATCCAAATTATCCTGACTAACCAATTGATCATTCGATATCCCCGTTTCATCTTCTTCATCATCTTCATTTTGATGTACCGACATGACATTTCCCAACAGGTCAGGAATATTTATACCATTGGATTGAGCAAAATTTAAAAATCTAGATTGTTGTTGTTTGGCCAATTTGGCCAATTGCATGGGCCAGATAACTATGGCTAATCGTTTACCAATTTGTAATAAATCTCGTTTTAAAGTTTGCCAAACTGGTTCATCTAATGTGTCACCTCCTGTATATTGACGTTCCTTTATTCTGACATTGGATGGTGACGTAGATGAATTTCCTCCAGCCATTCGGGAAAATGGTCCAAATGCTGTGGATAAATCAACTTTGGGAACAAAATTGTAAGGAGAAAACGGAGACGTTGATGAATTACTGTTAGTGTTATGCGAACGGGTATTGCTGGTATTGGTGTTTTCGTCATCTGCTATAATAAAGTCGTCGACGTCTGGAGTGACGTTATTAGTTGAGTTCCAATTGCTTGACATGGTGAGTGTGGTGTTGGTGGTCACAAATTTGAAAAAAGCACTTGTCTATGTGAAAGATCTAAAATCCAAAATGTACAGCAAACATTCGTTTTTCCTTTCGCTCGCCTTAATTTTTAAAATCTGGTCGTGTAAAAGTGTCATAGTTGCAAATAATTTTAATTCGCTATATAAAAAAACGCAAACTCTAACTATAAATCTATAATCTCTATATGTACTCTCTCTTTCTAATCATCGAAACTGTTGAATGGAGGATCACAAGTTCTAACAACACCTTCAGTTTCAGAAATTTCATTCAAAGTTTTGAAATCTTCATCGGACAAAACAAAAGTCTTCAAATTAGAGATAATTCTAGAATCAGTGACAGATTTTGGTAAAACTACAGTTTTTCTTTGGACGGCCCAAGAGATCAACACTTGAGCAGGTTCGACTTGATATTTGGAAGCAATATCTTGAACAACCTTATATTTGAACAATGGAGAACCGGTGGAACCCAATGGGGAATAAGCTTCCAATACAATACCTTTAGCTTTCAAATAATCGTATAATTCCAGTTGAGTCAACAATGGATGAGCTTCAATTTGATTGGTAGCTGGAACAACATCAATTCCATCAGCAGATAACAATTTTTCCAATTTCTTAACGGTGAAATTGGAAACACCAATGGCTCTAATTTTTTTGGTGTTTTTATAGATTTTCTGTAATTCCTTATAAGTATCCACAAAGTCATATTCCTTATATGGAGCCTTGGTTTCTTTATCAGTTGAGACTGGCCAATGGATCAAGTATAAATCAACATATTCCAAGCCCAATTTTTTTAAGGAAGTATCCAAGGCTTGTTCGACGTTTTTATGTTCAGTGTTCCACAATTTGGTAGTTACAAAGATTTCTTCTCTTGGAACACCGGAATCTTTAATACCTTTACCGACAGCTTCTTCATTTTCATAAATAGCAGCGGTATCAATGTGTCTATAACCATTTTGCAAGGCAGTGATGACGGCTTGGGTAACATCTTCAGGGGCTGATTGCCAAGTACCCAAACCAACGGCAGGGATTTCGGCACCAGTGTTTAATTTGAGGGTGTCTTTGTTGACTTTCAATTGAGCTGACATTGTTTGCAATTGTTGTTATTTGTGTAAGGGAATTGATGAAAAGAAAGAAAGAAAGTGGTAGAAATTGTGAGAAAAAACAAGAGGAAAAGATTTGTCGAATTTATATCCCAAGGTTATACAGTGGATAAAATGTTGGGTTGCGGATAATTTGACAGCGCTTTTCCGCGATATTGGTTTGCGATTGCTGGATTGCTGGGTTGCTGAATTGCTGTATTGCTGTGGTGTCGTGTGGTGGAGCGTTGACTTAACGAGTGCCACCAGTGGAGCCACACCATTGGCGACAAGAAAAGAAGTCCGATCCGATTAATAAGCAAATCAAGAAATCGATCCCCCCACACGACTCATTAACAGATAACGGCAACGGAATACCGCATACAGCATCTACTATAACAGTTATCATTGTTTTTGACTACTTTTGAAACGTTTTTGCATTATAATAAACGTCAATTAATAACAATATACATACACGCAAAACAGAATAATACTTACTTACCTTTTAAATCCACTCAACAATCCTAGTTTCTTTCGCAAAGTGTAGGCAGTGGCGGTAGTTTTACTACTAGAATCTGAACTAATACTCGCCGCATCGCTGTTGCCACCACCTGTTCTCTCTAATCTTGGACCACCAGATACAATTGACATGGCATCGTCACCACTTCCCGGAGTGGTGCTTTCTCTCTTTTTATGACTACTACCCAAGTGAAAGAAATTGTGTTTTTTAGATGCAGATTTAAGTGATGATGCAGAACTTTGTAATTTTTCAGCTTGTTTATGGGACGATCCTGTTGGAATGCGGGAGATTAAATTATGCGTTCTTGTTTTAATAATTCCTTCACTTACAATAGGTCTATCACCAATTCCAATGTCGGTGGTTGCTCGTTCAGCCTTTTTACCAATATTACTGGTATCAGCGTTCGTATTGGTATTGGTATTTGCAGGCACGAATGGCATCGTCGTGGACGGTGTTCTCAAGCTGCTTTGCGAACCTGTTTTCGAAAGTGACGGGGCACTATGAGTAGTATTCAAGGAAACAGCTGATTCTGAACGTTGAAGCGGCAATGTATTTTTGTTGCTGGTACTACTGCGTGAAGACAAGGCAGGCCTCTCTGGTACCTGCTTATTGTTAATGCTGGAATTTCTGGAAAGATTTGGGACTTGTGGTGGCTCAGGTGTCTGCTGGGAGACTGGAGATAATGTTTTCGCTGTTGTGATGGTACCCTTTGGAGACTGCACGGTTGGTGTGGCTGGTAGGACTGGGGATTTGTCTATACCAACCGGGGCGGTTGAGTCTGTTGTCATTAAGTGCAACTCCTGTGGTTTGTTTGGCGTTTGCACTGCTTGATATGCAATTGCAGCCATGGCCGTTTCAATTTCGATTTTACTCTTATGGTACTTTTCTGTCATTTCTTTCAAGTTCGAAGCTCTGAGCAATAATTTCATATCCGTAACCAACGTAGAAGTCTCAAAAATTAACTCAATCACATAATCCGAAGGCGGTGGAGAGTCTGGTGCGACTAACTCTTCAACTGTAATAGCACTATCTGGTTTTTCGCCAGTAACCAGTTTGTCAATGTCAAAGTCTTCGGTGAAATTACTGAATGCAGTCTTATCAAACACTGACTTGGATCTTGGTCCCACGGTAGGCAAAGGATTATCGTGCGCTTCCAAATATGCCAAAGCATACTCTTTATCAACTTCGTCTTCTTCACTAGTCGAGCTTGTTTTATTTGCGTCATCGTCCTCACCTGGTTCTTCCTTTTGCGTTTCCAACGCCTTATGAGAATGTGCACTAGCTACTGATTTCTTTTTCATCGATAATGCGACACTATTGGCATGATGTTTCGATGTCTTCTTCAATAATGTAATGTCAAGATATCCATCGTCAACGCTATCCAAAAACCCTTCATACTCATCCAATGGGAAAACATAATCGGTAGCAATCCGGATGTTGGCTTCGGACAATAATTTAAAGTATTTTTTCTTCAATTTACGTGCTTCTTCCATTATGTACGCTTCTTTTCTGCCGATGATTCCAAATAATATCTCACTAATTAAATCGTAAAGTAAAGGAACTCGAAAAAACTTTGATATCAATAAATTATCCATCAATGTGGGTGCCAACAACCACTTATTACCAATTTGGCCCGTGTATAAGTATTCACAGAATGCCTTAACAGTGATCGTCGAAAATGGGAAATAAAGTTTTCTCGGAACTAAAGAAGGTTCCATCTTGAATGTCTGATTATCAATATTATCAAAATTTAATAATGCATTATCGAATAAGCCCTCCTGTTTCGTGTTGTAATCTGGCAAACTCACAGAATCATCAGAAAATCTATTTTCCGCCTCCTCAACAGCGCTGCTCAACCTCGTTAATGATGACGTTCCGGAAGAGAAAGAATCATATTTGTCTTGTGAGCCTCGATCAATTATCTCGAATGATTTATTTCTAAGTGTAGACTGAGGACCACTGGCAGCAGTAGCAGCAGCAGAAGTACCCGATGAAGACAATGGATTGGCCGTTGTTGGTTTGCCGAAATTTGGTTTCAAATTTGGAAAGGGTGCACTGAATAGCTCCCCACTAGTCCCAGTAGGACCAATACCACTTCCACTGTTACCTCCAGAACCTGATACTGATGGACGAGGCGAAGAAAAGGGGGAATCTTTCGGTGATCTCGATAATGGAATATTTCTTAATGCCGTCAACGTATGGATCAATGAAGACCTTGGGGAACTTGGATCCTGCGAATTCTTTCTTGACGTGCTTCTAATAAACGTATTAGAAGCAGGAACACCTGGAATCTGTTCTTCGGGTAACGGTAATTGTGGTGGAATATCTTGTAAATGAGATGTGAATAATGAACTGCCATTCGATTGAGAAGAACTAACAGAGGTCTTTCTAGGCATCACTTGATGTGGATCAATGGCAGATGATACTGAATTCCCCAACCCTCTATCTTTGGAATATTCTTCTGGCAATGAAGGTGCTTCAGACAAATCCTGGAACGGCAATCTAAATTGAGGTGCATCTTTACTTGGAGCTGTTTCAGTGGAAATTCTAAATTTTTCCTTCTTGTCAGAGTCATCCGATGGTGGAGATGCAGGCTCGCTCAATGGTATTTTCAACTGTGGCAAGTCATTAGAGCCGCTTGAACTTGAGTTGCCAACTTTGGACCGCAATCTTTGACCCTCGTGTAATCCAGACGCCTCATCATTTTCAAATTTATCGACGGCATTGACGTACCCTCTGGCTAATAATTGAATGAAAAAACGTCCCCATCTTTCCATCAAGACGGCCGACGATACTGGAATTCTATCTCCATTACCAGAAACCATCTCAAAATCAGATAATAAATCACCATACCTATCAAACGCATTTCTTCCTAATGTCACAGCCTCCGGTGGGAAAACAGATCTGATTGTTGTGTATGTAGTTTTGGGAGCTGCATAGTGGACATACTCACTAAAGCTAACAGCTGTAGGAGATTTATCACTTCCCATAGAAGATGACGATTTCTTCCTTGCTCCTATCGCTGTATCTTCCTTTCTCATGATTTGTGGTTGCTTGGGCAATTCGTCAGTTGATTTTTCACTGCTGCTGTCTGTCAGATACTCTTGATTGATAGATAGCGAAGAATTGGTGTTGCTTCTCTCTGGTACTTCCGCCTTAGACACCTCTTTCTGAAAGGCTGCAGGGTCATGATACACAATAGTGCCATCTCTATCACGATGATAATCAGTATTGGACAATTCAGAACTCACTAATAGATTTGTGATTGGCAAACTAACAGTTAACATCACCGTGAAAAACCGCACACTGCTGGTAGTTTTTGATGTCAAATTATTTCCAATTAGGACAACCTTATGATGTGATTGCCATGCAAACCCACCCCAAAATCTATGACTACCGTAATCGTGGTTGCAGAATATGTTTAACCTCGACCATTTTCCTGTTGGTTTGTTGTAGACAAAGATTGAGATATCGTATTCGTCTGGCAAAAACCCAGTGAGGACTATATTCTGACCAAATAACCCTGCAGTTGGATATGATAAGTTGTATGGAACCACTGATGATTTTTTTTGTTTTATTTCTGATCGATGAAGCGGAAGCGGCTTTCCATGTTTCATTTGTCTTTTGCCAACTTTGAATGAAACTAAAGGATTGTGACCTTCTTGTTGATCATATTTTATGCTTTCGTAAACAATTATGGACTCTAGATGACGGTTATTGGAAGATGAATTGTCATTGCCTTTGTCTTGTTTCTGAGATTCAAATTCTTCTACAAAGTTAACAATGGAACTCGTCGTGTTGTCAATATTTAAATAATGTTTATCATTGGTAATGAATGCATTTAACCCTAATTTTTCGTCCTTTATCTTATCTCCTGTTGATGCCACAAGAGGGAATGACTGTGACCCAACGTATTTCTTTTCCACCAAATCAAACAAAACATTATCATAAACGGGGATAGAATTTTTATCCTTGCCTCCAGCTATCAATATCCCGAAATGGTCCTTTCTGTTGACAAATGATAGACTTGAAACTGCCGTCATTTTATGATTAAATCGCGGAATGGGCACGGCATCATCTAGTTCAAAATTTGATCCATCATCTAATAATGTCCATTTCATCTGTTCTAAATCGAACTCCCATAGATCGTTCACAGGCACTAGACTTATATGTTCGTCGGATTGATTTTGTTGTTCTGTGTTAGTGGCGTTGTTGTCTGGCAAGGTTAATCCACCAAATAAGTAGATACAATTGTGGAGGGAACAAATCTGATGTAATATTCTTGGTTTGGGGCGTATCGCGTTGTCATCAAGAACCGCACGACGCCAGCTTCTTTCAATTAAACTTAAATAGAATAACTCTCCTGATAAATATTTGTCATAACTCTTAAATTTTGAATTGGATATATTGACTCTGTTGTAAAAGATTTCATTGATTTCGTCGATAGTGTGATGAAGTATCTCTAGACCGATCGTTAAACCTCCATGTGTGAAAACCATTGAATTGTACAAGGTTGATGCAGAACCAGTTCTAACATTCAAATTCAATCGGTCGTCTTTTTCAGTTGGAGGTAGTTGTAGACTGTAACATGCACTTGCTGTGGGTATTAATGTTGCCATTGTGATCTCTTCTTGTTCTGCTTTTGTTTAATTATCGGTTTCTACACCCTCATGAAAGAATTGTCGACTTCGTATGTATATATATGTGCTTGTGGAGTTGGGTGGGGTTGTGCCGGTGTTGAAGTTGGTCTAGGTGTCGATGCTGGTTGTGTTGTTGATTGTATTATTCGGAAGACACTCGAAGATTGAAATGATGGATAGTCGCTAGTAATAAAAAGGAAAGATTGGAGAAAGGGACGATTTTTTATGTCGTTACTTGTTGTATGGTCAAATATTCAGTTCTTTTTTTAGTTCTCTCTCAACAGTAGTACTACCAATAGGAAATAGTATGAGTGATTGCGATTGTGATTGTAATAGCTGATAGCTAATAGCAGTAGTAGCGGTGGTAATGGTAGTGGTAGTGAGGTGGCAGTAAAAGTGAAAGTGGAAATGGAAGGGTAGTAGTAATAATAAGTGTATATATTCGGTATATTTTATGTTAAAAAAAAGTGGGTGCATACGACACTGATTTTTTTTTTTTTTTACTTGTGAGAGGTCGATGGGAGAGTGAGTGAGTGTGTGTACATAGGGTAGGTGACGGAAGTATTGTATGTGTAATTTGTATGTGAAATATGTTAACTATGTGGGGTGTGCACTTTTGTTCAAAAAAATTATTACCAAATTATTTCTTTGTTTCCTTCTTGTTTTTGGGCATGGTTCAGTTAGCATTTGTTGATGGAATATTAATTTATTATTTCTAGTGTAACAAAGTGATCTTCGTGTGATACTGGAATTTGAGATGGTACGTTGTTATTGTGTTGCTATTGTATTGTGTGGTGTTATGTTCTAGATCTCAACCAATCTGAAATACTCCACAGAACAATTTACTATGCGCAAATTATGGGTGCGGTGTACACACAAACCCAACATATCCCTCAGTCGTACATTAGCGGACGTCGTAATATATATGCCGGCCGTTGGTTTGTACATTGTGTGTCATACATCCGGGGTATTTTGTTGATTCGGTTGGAGATCTAGTACAGTGGTTGTGTTGAATGTGGTGGAACCAAAATCCACTGTTCCTTATTGCAAAATGAAACAGAAGCAGAGTTTCCAAATATTATGTGACACCCTCAGGCAACAACACATTCCAAGAAAAAGTCTATAGCTCGCATAGAAAGGGATTTAAGTTTTTTTTTTTTTTACAAGCTGTACTTATCGATTGTTCTGTGAAATTAGCCAATGGCAATCGGGGATAATAATATGGTTCATCTTATCCTAACAAGAAGGAAAAATAATAGCCTCAAATTTCACTTCAATTTGCTGTCCCGAATATTTTTTTTTACTTGTTTGGGATATGCATAATGCAATACTACAGTCATTGCTGATGAAATAAACCCAACGAAGCTAGACCGCATGAACAAAATAAAAAAAAAGAAAAGGATAACGAAAAAGAAATCTTGATATCGATCTGGCCCGTCTGTTTATGTTGATCTACTTGTTTTGTTCAGTTTTGTATTATTATCCATTATTCTCCTATTATATTAAAAAAATCTATGACAAGAAAAATGACATTGAAGGCAATTCGACAATTTCATTTGGTTTTCTCTAGATGCTTTCTCTCCATTGTTCCACATAATAATGTGGAGGATGGAAACATAGGTCATGACATTTCGACTATTCTATCGCGAAACGACCAACAAAAAAAATGATTAAAAAAAAATATTATGGAATCGAATTTCCAAAACCGGAAATCCGAGGTTGTTCGTTTGGCCAAACGTCAAGCGAATAGAAGAATAGTTGACTTCTATTAGAACAACTCGACCTCGTTCTCGATATATTCTCATATATTTATTGATATCAAATATCAAAAGGAAAAAGAGCAAAGAAGGGACGAAATTAGAAGAATTTTTGTAATGGACTTCGGGTAAAATTACCAACAACAAGTTGTTATCCGTAGTTTCAATTATTTCTTTCGATATAACGTACTAAGACACCATTACCTATATTGGTTGATTTCATCGTAGCTAGTTAATGCCAGATCACGTTCGAAAACACATTCCATACAGAATAATAAATTTAATGGTCACGTGAGCAACCACACCATTTCCTGTTCTGCGAGTACATGCGGCTTTTTTAGATCTTGTCTTATCGTTGGCAGTGGCGTCGCAATTATTGCCAATTGAATGATAGTATCGCGGAAGTTGAGGAAAACCACTTATTTATAGTCCTGTTGTCGACTGGAAGATTCATCCAATGACGTAATCTACATCAACTTTCAACAGAATGCCATTGGGTACCAGGTAAGAAAAATATGGAGAAGAAATATAATAGAAGCTTATCATCACTTTCTCCGTATTATTATTTAGAAGGCTTCTTCTCTTCTAGAACAACAAAAAAGTTCAAGAGTCACAAAATTGCTTTAAGGAGTAGGAACACCCCATTGCAACTCCGTCCTTCTAGACAACAACACTCGGCAAACTAAACCTGTCGCATTATGTCTAATTATATGTTACGTATATTTTTCTCTTTTGGCAGCCAGGGTAGTTGATTCTGGACGTCCCATTAATTTTATATGTCAGAATTGATGTGACAATTTCACTTGTGGCTGAAATGAGAATAAAAAAATATTTTTGTCCAGATCTGCTCGACGCGTTTCAGCTTGTGGTGGTCTCCGTGGCGCGCCCTGGGCCCCAGTTGAGTTGAAGAGGACGCCGAGGGGGACTAAGGAACAGAAAAAAAAATAGTTAAAAAGAGACAAAACCAAAACAATTGTTGCAGTTAGTAATTTATCACTAAGAACTAAATTGAACAAATTCACACCAAGCGCAACCACACAGAAAACCAGAATCATAACCATGACCACAACAGCACCAACAGGACACACCACCAATTCATTTCAAGCCATCCAACGTACACACACATACACAAACGCATAGTTAAGAGTGTGGGGCGTGTCAATTGGGACTAACAATTTTACTATATTTGAGTGTTTAAAACTAAAATGGATGGGACAAATTTATTTGGACGTCATTGGGGAGTAAATTGTGTTAGCCCTACTATTTTATTTTGTCTCCCTTTCTGTGCTCTTTGTTCACGCTCCCCCTTTTTTGAAATTTTCTTTTTTCTTCTCTTCCAGCCAATTTCATTTAATTAAAGCAACCGGCAAACAGAAAAAATAGAATCTCGACAACCACAATCTCTCTTTCTCTCTCTCTTTTTTCTGTTTTGCAAAGGTTGCTATTTTCAGTTTATTTCCATTTTACAACACCCCTCTCCATCAATTGCACTGTCAGCATCAATTTAAAATAATATCATAAGATGTCTGAAGTCAAAGAACCAACCAAGGTCGAATCCAAGAACATGCTCAAGAGATTGGCGTCTGGAAGCTCTTGGGTCTCCCCATTCAGAACTCAACCGGATGAAACTGACCCAAAGGCTAAAAAGAAAGTCAATTTATACAAACAATTCAAGGACTCAAACAAGATTGACAACATCAAAGTCCCAGTCAAGTATTCTTACCACCCAACTTTAGAGGCTGAAGCCAAAAAGAAGAGAGAGCAAGAAAAGACTGCAGCTGCTACTACTACTGGAGCTACTGTTGCTAAAGCAGGAGAAAAAAAAATTGATGACGAAACTAAGGAACCATTAATTGAAGATGGAGCAGAACAAAACGAAGAAGATGAACATGAGGCTGCAGCTGATGCTGAAGCAGAACAAGAAACTCTCGACGAAGCTGCGAAGGAAAAACTTCTTGCCGACGGTGCCCCAATTGAAGGCTCTTCCGGTATTGCTGCTACTGCTACTGCTGCTACTGCTGCTGCTGCAGAAGAAGAAAACCTCGACAATGAAGCTAAGGAACCTTTGATTACTGATGGTGTTGTCCAAGCTAATGGCAATGATGACAATATCGAACAACAAGTCAAAGAAAACCCAATTGAATTGGTTAACCAACCTTCGCAATACAAATACGAACCAGTTGAATTACCAAACAAGGAAACTTTGGAAAAATTCCAAGACAAGCCAGCAATCTTGAGACACTATACCGAATTAAATGCTCTCGGTGTTGGCTCGATTGCCAATAAAATCGAAGATCCAAACAAGGTTGTTGAATTGGGTTCTGGTTTGAGAATGACGCAACAACAATTGTTGGATATCGCTGCCAAAAGAGTTGCACCAGTTCTCACTAATATCAATGAATCTGTCTCCAAATCAAGACAAGAAGATGAAATCAAAAGACAACAACAAGTCAATGAAAAAGTCAAGAAACATGAAGGTAAATTACAGACTGACTTTCAAAAATACTTGGGTAAGATTGGCAAAAAGAAGGAAAAATTCAACAAAGAAATTGACGATAAATTAACTAGCATCGGTGTTTTGATTCAAAAATCGGACAACACGGCCGCTGAATTTGAAAAGACCACCAAAGGTGAAATCGAAACTGCCAACAACGAATTTGAAGAACGCGAAACTAAAGCCGTTGAACAACATACCACTGATAAGGAAAACCTTGAAAAAAACCACGAAGAATTATTGGCTACCAAGAAGCAACAATTGGAAGATGCTAAAGCTGGTCAGGAAACTGCAACTCAAAAGATCGAAGAATTGAAAGAGAAAAAGACCGAATTGGATGACAAGAATTCCGAATTAGCTGACAAGATTGAACAATTGACTGCTCAATTGAATGGTGAAATTGCCAAATTGGATGACTTAAAAGAACAACACAAGACTCATCAAGATGCCATTGATCTCAACGTATCTAAGAAGGACGAATTGGACAGTAATTTGACCACCATTCGTAAAGACCTTTCAGACAAACAAGAGAAACACAAAGGTTTACTGGCTGAGGTCGGTGTTTTGGCTGGTGCTGCCACAGCTTATGCTGCTAGATTAGCCACATTGAACACAGACAAAGAAGACAGAGCTAGAAGACTTGGTGAGGCTAAATCAACCCACGAATCCTGGTTGCAAGAAAAACGTGACTTGGCTGAGCAAACTGCCAGGGAACATGAACGTAAGAGATTGGAAGCCACTGAAGAATATGAAACCAGGAAACACATGGAAGAATTAGAAAGACAAAGATTGAAGGAAGAACGTGAAAGAGAAGAACAGGAGGAGGCCGAAGAAAAAGAAAGACAAGCTAAGATTGAGGCTGAAGAGAAGGCTAGATTAGAAAAGGAAGCCGAGGAAGAGAAAGCCAGAAAAGAAAAGGAGGAAGCTGAAGAAAAGGTCAGATTAGAAAAGGAAGCCGAAGAAGAGAAGGCAAGAAAGGAGCAAGAAGAAGCTGATCTTCTCGAACAAAGAAAGAAGGATGTTGAGTACAAAGTTTCCCAGTCCATCACCCAAAGAGAGGCTGACCAGAAGAGACTTGAAGAAGAAAGAGAAGAAGATGAACGAATCTACAACGAACGTAAAACTAAGGAGCAAGTAGAACAAGATAAATTGTTGAAAGAGATCAGTGATTTGAAGGCTGAAAAGGAAAAAGCAGCTGAATTAGAAAGAGAAGAAGCTGAAAAACTTGCTCAAGCCAAATTAGATCAGATTCAAAGATTGCAAGATGAACACACAGCTAAGACCAAATTGTATGAAGAAAGATTGGCATTTGAAAATTTGCAAAAACAAAGATTAGAAGAAGAAGTTGAAAACTTGAAGAAAATCCGTGAATTAAGAGAAGAGAAGGCGAGATTAGCTATCGAGCAAGTTAAAGATCCTAAATTGGAAGAAGTCAAAAAGTTGATCCAAGAAAGGGAATTGGAAGTCGAAAGGTTGGCACAGAAAATCCAATGGGATCAACCACCAGCGAAACCAACTGAGAGTTCTTTTTTAGGGATTAGCAATGATAGTACAAAATCTGGAGCCATCCCTGTTCCTAAATCAAAGGACGTTGTGAATGATGTAAAACCAAAAGAAGTGAGTGCAGAGAAGAAAAGTGGAAGTAGCAGCAACGCGGGTATCACTGCTGGTGTTGTCGGTGGACTTTTAGCGGGTACCACTGCCGGTATCGGTGCTGGTGTAGCAGCTGCTGGTGCAGCAGGTGGAAGCGCAGTTTCTGGTGCTTCAAATGCCATTTCATCTGTTGCTGCCGGTTCCGGTGGTGCTAAAGATTTAAGTATTCCAAGTGTTAGTAAAGATGTTAGTGTGCCAAGTGGCGGTGAGGGTGTTTCTGTTCCTAGTGTTTCTAAAGAAGTCAGTGAACCAATTATTACTAAAGATGTTTCTGTTCCAAATGGTGGTGATGAATCTGTTCCAAAGGCTACTGATGGACCAGCAGCAGCTGTTGCAGCTGTTCCTCCTACTACCCCTACAAAGCAAAGATCGAACAGTCTTACTGACAAGTTCAAAGGTTGGGGTAGAAGATTGACTTCATCGTCTAAAGAGAAATTAACTTCCCCATCAAAGGAAAAGTTGACATCTGCATCTAAGGAGAAATTGAAGGATGAAACTACTAGCAAACCAACTACAAACGTGAATGGTACAGTTTCTAAAGAGGTTGAAACACCTGCTGTTGAAGCAAACGGTAATGGCAGTGTTGTTGCCAAAGACGAATCATTACCAGTTGGTGGAATTACTGCATCGGATGCTGAAAAGGATTCCGTTGTTGCCAAAGACATTAAACCAGTTGGTGGAGTCAATGCCAATGACATTGAAGAAAAAGCAACTGGTGCTGCCGCGAGAGAAGACAAGCAAATTGAAGGTGGTGATATTGGAGACGATGAATCGTATGAAATCCAATCGGTGTATGAAATTGTTTCTGACAATGAATTTGAAGCTAATAAGAATGATCCAAATTATTTTGAACTTAGCAACGAAGACTTTGATACACATAAAGATTTGGAAAAGAAAGTTCATCTTTTAGGAAGAATTGATGAATAAAAAGTTTTGACTAGTGTCTTAGTCGATTATTTATGATTCTATTCTCTTTTATTTTTTTATGTTTACTTAACTTTAACGTATTGTTAATTATTGTTGTTTTAATTAAGAACTATATTGTTGTTTAATTTTTTTTATATCTAATTATACGTATTCTTTTTATACTCTAATCAAATTTAGTCTTCTTACCGGAAGATGGAACAATAGCAGCACTTGCTCTTTGAGCAGTAGCTAAAGCAACAGAAGATTTCATACGTTTATTGGATTGATGAGAAGAAGCACTTTCTCTTTCACGATATTGTCTTTTCCTGGATTCACCATTATTGTAGTTATCATTATTTTCAAAGTTTCTAGATGAATCGTTTCCCCTTTGTTCATAATCTCCACCAAATCCACCTTCTTCACCATAACCGTTGCTTTCACGATCACGATTACCACCACGATTACCATAATTATTTCTATTATTATTACTATTTCTATCCCCATTACCATCACCATTTTCGGTAAATCTCTTAGGTCTCTTAGCAGATCTATCTTCACCATATTCCATTCTTAATTTTCTATTAATAAACATTTTAGTCAATTTTGAATTCAATGCATTCGTAGCACCTTCTTCATTTTTAAAATCAACAAAGGCAAATCCTTTACATTTCCCAGTATCTTGGAAAGTTGCCATTCTAATCTTAATTATCTCTCCACAATGTCTAAAATGTTCTTCTAAATTATCTTCTGTAGTATCAAATGATAAATTCCCCACGAATAATATCCTACTTGGTGGATTTTTCGAAATATTAGTATTGTCTTGGTTTGATGATGATTTGGATTCTTCTGGACGTCCTTCAAATGATTTAGCATTCTTGATTAGAAGCTTTCTACCATTTAAAATTTGTTCTGATAAACTAATCACGGTATTTACATGTGGTAAACTAGGTAAATCAACATAGGCAAATCCTTTAATTTGCATTCCTTTTTTAGGAATATTCACTCTCGTGATATCTTCTTCATCTATTCTTGGATCCATATCCGTGGTTTTATTAGTTATGAATCGAATTAAATCTTCCTTTGTGGTGTCAAAGGATAAATTTCCAATCCAAACTCCAAATTCTGATCTTTTGGATTCTTTTTCAGATTCTTCTGATGGTGGAGCATTTTCTGGTTTTGGAGCTGGATGCTTTTTAGATAATTTAACTAAATCCAATTTCCCCTTTTTCAATTGACGTTGTTGTTTTTTAGATAATGGGATTTGAGCATTTAAATCGATTTCAAGTTCTTCAGTTTGATCATCATCATCATTATCATCTTGATCTTTTGATTTATGTTTTTTGTCTTTCTTTTCCTTTTTGTCCTTTTTATCCTTTTTGTCTTTCTTGACTTTCTTAGATGGTTCTTCAATTTCTGAAGTAACTTCAGAAATTTCCACAACTTGTTCTTCTTTATCGGACATGATTTACTAGTTAATACAATTGCAGTCTGAGAAAATTCATATACTCATCTCAATTTTTATTTTTTTTTTTTTCCCATAGGGATTTAGTTGTACTCGCATATTTAGACTGCGAAAGAGAGTATCTAATTCATAAGTTCAAATTCTTAAATATCATTTATCATTAATACAAAATCATATATATACGCTTCTATATCTTTATCATTTCAATTATCATCAATCATCTCCAGCCATAACCATTTTCTCCATAATTCTCCACTTTCTAAAATAATATTATCTATGAAATTAACCTTATGTTTGTCATCAATATTGGAATCATTACTTATAATTATTCTACTTGTAGGTAATAGTAATGGATCTTCATTATTGTTACTATTGCTGCTGACATTCACTGGCAGAACTAAGGGAGAATTTGAATTTGATGAAGAATTTGATGAATAACTTGTTCTTTTATGATTCTTCTTCAGCTTAAATTTGTATGATTTCGTAGGCAATCTGGATAAAAATTGTCGTATTTCATGTTGATCCAATTCAACCAATGTGTTTTCTTTGGATTTCAAAATGGATAATGATATAAAGATTAATGCAACGTGAGGATCAACTCGGGAAAAAGGAATTGAAAAGTTCGGACTAGTATCAATACCATTCCTTGAATTATTTTTTTTATTGTTAGCATTGGTATTCTTATTAGTATTGGTATCGTTATCAGTACTGGTAATGGTATTGGCATTGTTACTATTCAGTATATTTGGTGATGTGGAAACTTTTCTTGAAATATGCAAATCATTCTGTAAATCATTAATCAAATTCTTAAATGAACTTGTTCTCCTTTCACTTGACAAGCCCTGCGTAGATAAATTGTTGCTATTATCTGGTTCTTCCGAACCAATTGACCAAAAAATATCAGGTCCTAATTTCTCCAAGGTATTTCTATTGACATAGTTTAATTTCTCATAGTAATAATTGAAATCCCTTCTAGAATTCTTCAATCTCCAACCCAACATAAAATCCCAAATCCTACCTCGATCGAATTTCGACCAAACTTTTGTACCACAAAACTTCAACCACCAAATTAACCATTCGTCATCTAAACATCCAAATTTGGTCAATATTTGTTCTTCATGAAAATATTGGGATAACTCAGGCAATAATTTACGTAAGCCGTAAATGAAAAATGAAACTCTCTCTTCGATAGTACCACCAGTCTTAGGCAATGTAGTTTTGTTCATTTTCGAAGATGGTTGAAATTGAAACTGTTCGTGATCAGACGCGTTTTTCGACGAATCTGATGATCTCTTCTTTCTTGATTCAGGTTCAGGACAATGTAATAAAACCAAAACCAATCTCTCATAAACTTCTCTAAATGACATATGTGATACTTTTTCATCATTATAGACCAAGTTCTCAAGATAACACTTTAAATCGGGAACATTATCAATGTAATTCGAATAATCATCCAAGACGTTAATAATCAATGATGAGTTATTAGTGGAATAATCTCTACCCGCTAAAACCCAAGGAGTTTTAGGAATTGGTGGGAACCACTCAGCTAAATTCAAAGCAATCCAAGTTAAAGACAGATCGTATTTTATAATCTTACCCCATTTTAAAGTGAATTTCAAGATTGAATCCTCTAAAATAGATAGTATTTGATGTTCCAATTCACCAACGGTATACTTTGATTGAGAGTACTTCAATCTTTGAATATATTTCCCCAAATCACGCTTTATTTTGCGTTTAAGTTCTTCATGGGGATCAACTTGTTCTTGAATGACAGTTTCACCATGAGGTACAACTCCATCTTTGATGCTCGAAGGTGCACTATTGACAGGACTGTTAGTGGTAGTTGTTGTTGAGCTGGAAGTATTTGAAGAACTACTGGATTCTTTCATTAAATCTTGATCAGGTTGGATAAATGGATTAATCACAAATGGATGTGATTTCAACAATATGGGCCATACTTTAAATCTAAGGAATGGAGGGATTCCCTTTTGACGAGCAATCAAGGCTAAGCCGTGATGGTTCCTAGTATTAAGATATTCTTTACATAAATTGAATATTTCTAAATCATAATTGAACGAAGGTTTGAAATCATCGACAGAGAGGGATCCAGATGAAGACGGCGGTGGTTTTTGAGGAGGTGGGGGAGCAACTTTCGATAGATCGGGTTTTTCTTCTCCGGTTTCTTCTTCGATGGTATTAGGAGTGACTGCTGTTGAAATACTTGGAGATCTTGAACTTGACGTTGAAGACGATATAGCAGAATCTTTTCCTGAAGTCTCAGACATTAAAGATGGTTGGAAAAAAAATTTTTCTCTCTAGTTCTTGGTATGCTTGAGGGAAGAAGTTGATTTGGGTGATGATTAATCCGAAGAGGAAGGGAGTAGGTGTGGTGAGGTGTGATAAGTTGAAAGGGGTAGGATGTAGAAGGAGTTGTGATAGAAGAAGTGAAATAGGTATATTTAGAAGGTAAATAAAAAAAAAGGAAACCAGCCTGGATTGAATTGAACGGTTTTTTTTTGTTCTGCCAATTGATTTTTTTGGTTTTGATTTTTTTTTTTTTGCTGCTGCAGGAATTCACCAATTTGTGTCGCCCCAAACGCTCGTATGAAGTTGCAGTTGTTTTGGGTTAACAGTCGTGCTACACCATCGTGGAGGATAAAAAATCGCCTTGGCCTGGGACCACGACCTCCGGAAATGGGAACAACCGTCACAGTTAGCGACTGGATACGGCATCGGAGAGTAACGGACTAGCACTAGGCGTTTGGTTCTTGTTGCAGTCAGCAAGAGAATAGAAGAGTATTAATTGGCTTATTGTCTTAGTAAGAGCAAAAAAAAACGACGTTCTCCTATTCTATTCGCCTTTCCTACTGTTCTGTTTAGTGTTTTGTATTGTGTTGTGTTACCCATCTAGGTTAATTTGAAATTAATGCTCGTACTACTTTACCACCACACACAACGCCACTCAACTCAACTACAATGACACAGTGAACCACACCTCCATGGCGAGACTGGTGGTGGCAGTGGTAGTAGAAAAGTGCGACAACTACAACAGAGATGAGCAGAAAAAAAAGAAATTTGTCGTTTGCTGTGCATTTGGAATTATCAACATTCACACGACACTAAAACTAAGTAGTGTGATATGTACCAAAAAAAATTGAAATGAATTTCACAACTGGTCGCCTGAAGCTCACAACCATACAATTACAAGTGTGCATTATTTACTCCGGTTTGAAATGGAAAGAGACAGAAAGAGAGCGGAAAGGAGGGGGACGGGGCCAACCTAGCAAACGGTGATTCTTCCCCCGGTTAAGAACCTCCATGCAAGATTATCTTTGCTCGTACTGTTTACTAAACTTTTCTTCGCTCGTCTTCTAAGAAAATTCTTGTCAGGAGTCACAATCGTGTGTTTTAAAGAATTATACCAACCAGACAATCAATCAGTTAAAACATCACTAAACCTTTATGAGTATCGTAAATGAGGAACTCCCGTTGAGTCTGGTAGAAGAGTGGTAACCGGCATTTGTGATTGGGTTAATGTTATGTCCGTGGTGCGATAACTTTAATGCGGTATACAAAATCGGATCTGCATGAGCCCTCCCCATCTCCGACGGATTTCTTTCGGTTCTGTTCCGGTTCATGCAAAATTATTGCTCTCATACATCTTAGGGAGCGTGTACATCGGAGCAAAAATTGCAAATGGGAAACCGATCATTACATAATTATTTTTAATAGCCGGTGAGTTGAAACCTTCTTTTTTTTATTCCGTAAATCTCTCACTAGTCCGTACGCGCACATCGCTTGTTTCGCGGAAATATTTTCCAACCAGCACATTCTCATTGACTGAACCAGATAAAATAAACATATTACAATATCATTAGAAAATAACCGAGCCAACGGATGAATAATAAGAAAGAAGGCGGGGTTCAAAGAAGATGACAGAAAATAATAGAACAGTACCTTAAAATACACACAAACAGACTATGTATTTCAAATGATAGGCACTGACGAAAAAAAGTCAAGATGAGATAGTAAAGTTTTTATAGTGGTTAGCTTGTTAGTAATTCATTTCGTAATACAACGCCAGCAGGTCATTCACTTCCATACAAACAGGAAGAAACCCTTATATTGTATGCAGTAACTTTCTTTTTTTTTGTACAAGTACTTTTCTCAATCTCCGTTCTCTTGTATCCGAAACTCCCATTCCAATTGCGAATAAGAAGCAAACCACAAAGAAGGAAAAAATTTCACAACCGATGTACCATTTTCTACCTATAACATTACACATCTTTTCCCTTTTTGCTCCAACTTTATAATTATTCATCTTTTGTTTATGTTACTTTGAATTTTTTTATTTTTCTTGTTTATATTCTCCTTCTTTTTCTTCACATTTCATAATTTCATTTTCCACATCTATCAGTTGCAACTATTGCCTATCCCCCTTCCCCCCTCGTTAATCAACAATCATAAGGATGCCGTTTCTACAATCAATAAAGAACTTAACCTCTTCGACGGAGTCCAAAATAAAGTCGGCCACCAACACTGAACCCTTGGGACCATATAATCATGAACTCATAGAAATCGCCAGGCTCACCTTCAGCAAGAAACATTTGTCAATAATAATATCCATCATCAACAAACGATTAAAACCAATATTACAATCATGCAATACGCAGCCATCTATCAAAAGATCAAGATCGTCGATATCTTCCCACAAATCATCCCATGGACAACCAACAAGGTCCAAAAGTATGTCAACCCCCACGTCAACTTCTGCATCAGCACAACAGCAGGTCTTGGACAACAAAACATATCTTAGTCTATTGAAAACGTTAACTGTCATCTTATACATATTGCAGAACGGGTCTGTTCAATTCATTGACTGGCTCCTAAAAGAATACCCAACTAAGATATCCCCACTTTTGCAAATACCGTATCCTTCAAAGTACAAAGAATCCATCAGACATAAAATCCATAAAATCATTTCATTACTAGAAGCCCCCGAGAATTTGCACAACTATAGGGTAAATATTCATAAATTAAGATCTGACATGTTGGTACCGGGGTTAAAAAGAACCAGTTTGGATGGTGTAGATTTGTTGCAAGTGGAGCAAGTGCTGCAAGATCAAGAAACGCAACAAATGTCACCGCGCATTCGTCCTACAACACCACCAATATTGAGATTAAAATCCATTCATGAAAATCATTCCGATGCTGAGAACGACAATGACTCAAATTACACATTAACTAGTCGCTCACCCAAACGATCTCCATCTCCTGGTTTCCAATCTGCAACCATGTCAATGAGACACAGTCAATCAAATGTACCCACAGTGACAAACCCGCACCAATTATCTCCAATTTTTTAAATCTGATTTGCTTTCTGTAACGTTGTTTTTTTTTGAACTTTTAATACTTAATGGGACGTCTCATTTTATTTCGTTTTACCTTTCTTTATTTCATGTTAATTATTATTGTTTCTATTATGTGTGTAGTTGTCTTTTTTTAATGTATATAAGGGATATTTGGTTTTTACTTTGGCTTTTGGTCAGCTTCCTCCATGATTTTTTTTTATTTTAAAGCCAATGTGAGTTGTCTAAGCCCATGTGTGCAGATATTGCTAATATCCGGTCATTGGAGAAATTCCGAGTAGAGAAAAATGTCGTAACCTCGTTTTGGCAGATGTTCCCACTTCCATTTCCCCTATTCTCAAGTCATGAATTTCTTTTTTTTTGTTCTGCTTTCTTTGGGTGGAGTTGCGACATTCAGCATGGCTGACTTTGTGGTGCTCTTATTTCCTATCCTTATCGGTGCGCCTCTTCCCTTATATCCTGCAATTACAGTTCCAGATCATTGTCCACCCGAGGATTTATGGCAGCACGCATCACCAATCAATTAGCTACCGTCATTATAATTTCATCTCGACCTTAAATACGATGAAGTGAAAATTTTTTTTATCACTAACTGTAAGTTGGGGTAAATAGTAGGTGGTGGTTGCTAAAAAATCCCTCAGATGTTGGTTGACAACCACACACTCTCGATTATGAATTTCTTTTTTTTTCTTCTCGTTCATTACTAACAAACTTCAAGAAATGTCGTGAACTTACACTCTTTACTAACAACAATATGGTCGTGTAAGATGTATAATTATTTGATAAACGAAATTCGACGATTCTCTATAAATAGGGGATAAAAAATCGCCACTTCCTTGGGTTCCTAATTTTTTTTCTTCTTTTTCCCTTTTTCTTTCTTACATTTATTCATTACATTTCAATTAACTCATCAACTACATCAATCACAAACAACAATGCAAATTTTCGTCAAAACTTTGACTGGTAAAACTATTACTTTGGAAGTCGAATCATCAGACACTATTGATAACGTCAAATCCAAGATTCAAGACAAAGAAGGTATCCCACCAGACCAACAAAGATTGATTTTCGCTGGTAAACAATTAGAAGACGGTAGAACCTTGTCTGACTACAACATCCAAAAAGAATCTACCTTACATTTGGTCTTAA
>JAJLZW010000060.1:0-49700 GCA_030572435.1 Candida labiduridarum
AAAAGTGTTGTAAAAAAGTTTTTGTTTTTGGGAAACTCGCTCTCCTTTTATAGTTGTTTTTTTTGACAGTTCTGTGTTTCTTACAACAAAGATTTAGTATGTGAAGTTTATATGTGGACTGACAGCGGGGAAGATTACATTTTGTGTCTGTGTTTTTGCAACGTAAACTCCGTATATACGGTTTATATGTATAGTAAAAGTGGGGAAGATTATATTTTGTGTCTGTGTTTTTGCAATAGAAACTTAGTATGTGCAATTGTACTGCAGCGGCTAATTTTTTTGTTTGTGTTTTTTACAGCCATTTTTTTGACAGCTGTTTGAGTGGCTATTCTTTTAATTACGAAATCGACAAGTTTAATAAATGAACTTTAATAAACTCGTATTAATGAACTGCTGTATTTAGTTTGTATAATGAAAAGAATAAGAGTTGTATTTCTAAAATAAAAAGACTATAGAACCTGTAGAGATTTCTACTACTTTATCTATGTTTTAGATATCGGTAGTGTACCGAATACCAATTATAATTAAACACAGCGTTTTTCTCTAGTGTTTGTACCAATTCAAAAGACGTGACGAAACTATTTGTAGTAAGCAAAATGTTTAATTTGAGGTAACAGATGAATTATGTTCATACCATATATCTTTCACTTTTGGTGTGAAATTATTTGGTCACGTATTGTGAAAAATTCAGGGCACAGTGGTATTAATAGTTTTATCTGTCTTAGTATGAACACTTTTCTACAAATACTACAAATAATTTTGTCACGTATGTATGAACAATTTTGTTACACTAGGGTGAATTGTATGTCACAAGACCATACTAGACGAACGAACAATTTAGGACGATTAACTTACTGCGCTGCAACATGACAAAATTAAAATTCTCTAAATAAGCTAGTTTTCTATATGTCTAACATAAATATACGTTATCAACACATCCAAACCCAGCAGCAACACCTCCTTCATTACTGGTACTAAACTTGGATCGCAACAACCAACCTGCATTCTTATTCGTCAATATTTGCCCCGTATTCTCATTAAAAACGGTGGTACCAAATATCCCCAACTCTGAAATGATATCTTCGTGGTAAATTTCATTATTTCTAATAATTTTATTCTTATGAAGTGGTGGATTGATCAATTCCATCAAAATATAGCCCCCCCAGTCTTCCTTATCCAATTTTTCCAAAAAGTGAGGGATGTTTTCTTTGTAGACATTATTACCACCACCTTCTCTTTGTGGTTTCAAAACAAATTTTTCTGGATGTTCAAATGCCAACTTGACCGCAGTTGCACTTTCTGCATCGGATTCATCTAAGGAATAGATTGCCACAAATGTTGAGAAAATCTTATTCAATTCTTCTTGACTTGAATTAGGTAAGAATTTAGATATGGTTTCCCTTTTGGTTAAGATCTGTTGAATTTTCTTGGTGCCTGATAATTGGGTCAAGATGGATGGACATTTAATTGCCAATGTGTCTTCTAATAATAACCTTGCATTCCAAGTTTTTGGGGCATCCATTTCATAGTCACTTGGCGCATAGCCTGATCGATAGTACACAACGGATACTTCGTCCATGGTGAATTTGATGTACAATTTGTCTTGACTTACAGTGACATTTTCTTCTACTTCTTCTAATGTTAATCTAACTGATCTGATTCCATGGTTCTTGAACAAGGCATATTCAATATGTCTTTGGTCAAAACAGTTTCTTTCATTGGGTTGCACGATGAACAAGACAATCGTGGAAGTGCTCTCGTTGCCCTTGTTGTAGTAATAATTTCCATCGGCTAAACCTTGAGCAAGGTCGTTAATTGAAGGAGATACAGGAATCTCATCATCATTGTCATAATATGCATAATTGTACTTGTTGTCGTATTGTCCGGTTCCATTCAAATATTGATGCAATTCCCCAATTTTTGTAGACAACCCACCAAACGATACACTGACAGTATTGAATTCAATTTGTTTGATTTCATTGGTATCTTGATGCACCATGTAATCCGATCTAAACAAGCCCAATGATAATGGTTGTAATTTTTTCAGTTTTTGATAAACTTCAAATAATTTCCCCGTGAATCTTGCATCATGCTTGGACAATTCTTCAATAATGGACAAGAACCATTCCTGGTCTTGTGAGATCACATTAATGTACAACTCATGGAACAACTTTTGAACTTCTTGAGCACGGACAAAGCTTTCTTTTGGAATCGGCGTTGGGAATAAGGTGATAGGAGCAGTGTTGACCAGGTAACTCTCGAAGTTTGGAGGATACATCACCAATCCATTTCCAAGAGTCCATTGCAGTAAATTGTTAACTAGCTCTTTCTCCTGAACATCGGATAACTCTGGGAATGGCTTAATTGGCATGGTTGAAGCTAGAACGAAGTTCACGTAGTTCGTTGCACTGAGAGTGTGTTAGAGTGAGTTTGGTTTTTTTTTGCCTGTCAGATATTGGGTTGTCGCTCCGAAATCGTTGAGCGCGGTAGCGATTGCGTGGTTGCAGGTGTGTGTTTACATGGTTATTTGTCAGCAACACAAAACACTAATTGGGAAGTTATGAATAATGCCACAGCGATATCCAAAACTGGACAATGATTGAGAAAACGAAACATAGAAGCAAATAGTTAAGAATATACGAGGAGAGGGAGTGTGTGTCCCCTCTGCGTAACGCATTAGCAGCTGTTTGCAATCATAAGTCCTTTTAATGCAAGCCCGTTTACTCCAATGCCTCCATTCTCTCCTCGCCAAACAATGTTAGTTTCCTTCACTGCTTACACATCAACAGAATGAGATATATCTGATAATTATTTGCTACTCTTGGACCTTAGAAACTTGCTACTTTTCATTCTTAGTGGTTTCCTCAATAGAAAGCAATCAAAAAACATTTACACATGGTAGCACTACATAGGGCTAAAACCCTAATTGCTTTTTTCTGCAGTACACGAAAAATTGTTTAGCGAGGGAAACCTCAAACGCAGTGAAAAAATTAATACTTACTCAAATTTGCTACTATTGGTGATCACTTTATTGAGTTAATCAACGACAGTCTATAATCAAAAAGTATGTGAAAACAGAGGGAATGAAAGTTATACAAACGATGTGATCAGGGTAAACTGCTGCTGAAATTTAAGGAGAGCAGTATTTCCAGGGGTGGCCAAAGTACAAGTATTGCCCTTCCACATAATCGGTGTATAACCTGTCATTTGAAAGAGTAAAACCAAACCATGTTTCAAAATACTAACTTAAGTTTTTAGTGAAATACTTAGCTGCTTATTTGTTATTAGTCAACGCCGGTAACGCCACCCCATCCGCTGCCGATGTCAAAGCCGTTTTATCTGCTGCTGATATTGAAATCGAAGAAGAAAAACTCGACAAATTGATTTCTGAATTGGAAGGTAAAAACGTCGAAGAATTGATTGCTGAAGGTAACGAAAAATTGTCTTCTGTTCCAACTGGTGCTCCAGCTGGTGGTGCTGCTTCTTCCGGTGCTGCTGCCGGTGAAGCTGCTGCTGAAGAAGAAGCTGCCGAAGAAGAAAAAGAAGAATCTGATGAAGACATGGGTTTCGGTTTATTCGATTAAGCGGGATAATACATTTCAACAGAACAGAGCATAATAGCTTCCATAGGTGGATCAACATAGTTTTCATGTATTTTATTTTTGTTAATGTAAAATAATAATAATCATAATAATAAAAAAGTATATATATCGAAATTCGGGTGTGTCTAACTACGAACTATATTTGTATATATATATACGACTGTCTCTATAATTCATCAGCTATTGCTTTCCTCAATCCCATTGGGTTGCCAAATATTTCATGTCTGGCAGAAAGCATGAAGTCGTCAAAATCTTTATCAGCCTGTGAATAGTCATCTCTTTTCTTGTTTTCCTTTCGAGATTCAGCTTCTTCTGCCAACCAGCTAAGGAAATCGTTCGTTGGTTTTAGATCTCTATTATTTTCATGCAATTTAGCCAATTGATTGAAATACTTCTTAAAATTGTCCTGGTCAAGCTTATTACCCACAAATGAGTTTTGAATAAATTTAGAAACCCGTGATTGAGGATCTTGGTCCTCGAGCGATCTTCTATCATTGGTGACTGGGAACAATTGTAAATCTTCCAAAATGTTGCTTGCCCGAGCTTGTGACTCACTACCAAGATCAGGAAATATTTCAATTAAATTATCCAACCCTGAGCTACGATCGAAGGAAAAATACTCTCTTGTGAAATGGCCATTTTGCGTTAATGCTTGGATTATACCCAAGATTCTTTTTTGTAAAATATCATCAACTTTTGGTAATTGACTAAACAAGTTGGCAACAAAATCACTATCGAAATTGCTCAACAAATTGTTGGTAGCCTCGGGATTATTTCTTAAACTCGAACCCATTATACGATATACCTTTTCTACTATTTTAGGATCATCAACGGTATTGTCAATCTTAAGTAGACTATTAAAAATGTTTTTGTCAGCGGTCAACTTAACTCCAAACTCAATATCATGACTCAACTCTTCAAGTGTATCCAATGCAATATCTAATCTCTCGAGATCACTTTCCTGGGGTACATAATTTTCCACCTCTAAAGAAGCCGAGTCAAAGCTGTTCAAGTCATCCTTATTGACTTTGGAACGATGTGAATGATCCTGCTTGATTTCTTGGTGTTTCTCTTCAAGTTTCTTTTGCAAATGATCCTTAATTAAATCATTTGAATGATCTTGCAACTCTCCATCAACTACTAGTTCCTGGACTGGAACCTGATCTTTCTCGTCAGAATCCATTAGTTTGGCTTCCTTCTCTAACGTGTCTATATTTAATCTGACGTGTAACCCAGCAGGTATCTCTTGACCTTCCTTGATGACTTGCCACTCTTGTGTTGGTACAAAAATCTTCGGATAACAATCTAATGGGTTCTCAGGATCGGGACAAATCAATTCTTCTGAGGTGTCTACTATCAGAGCCTTAATGGATACTATCTGGAGTGCTATTGGCAACAATATCGAGAACTTCATCTAGGTGAAGGCGGTGATGAATGGCGTGGCGAGGAGATAGAAAACTGAGTCGATTCGTGGCAACATTTTTTTTTTTTTTTTCGTTGGCTGGCCTCTCCTTTTGGTTGTGTTGCTTGTCATAGTGCTGGGCGATTGCGCTGCGGCTTATCGTTGGTTGCGAAAAATAGAACAAACTAGAAGAATACTCTACGAAATTTCATAACGTTTTCAATTAACTCCCCACATCAGTGACAATCATTTACTCTATTATATATATTACAAATTACTAAATTTTGTTTTTGTTCTGTGACTATTTTCGTTTCCTTTCCTGTGCAAAAAAAAAAGTTTAGACTGAAGCTGCTTTTTCTAAAGCTTGCTCAATATCTTTCAATAAATCTTCAGTGTCTTCGATACCGACAGAAACTCTGACCAAGTCATCGTAAACACCGTTTGATTCTCTTTCTTCCTTTGGAATACCACCGTGCGTCATGATGGCTGGGACTTCGATCAATGATTCAATACCACCCAAGGATTCAGCCAAAGTAAACAATTTAGTAGAAGAAGTGAAGACAGAAGCACCTTTAGCACCGCCGGCAATTCTGAAGGAAATCATACCACCACCTAAACCGTCTCTTTGTTGACGCAAAACAACATCGTGGTTCTTGTGTGATTTCAAACCTGGGTAGTTGACCTTCAAGACAGCAGAATGTTGAGCCAAGTATTCGGCAATCTTTTGAGCGGAGGTAGAAGCTTGTCTGACTCTCAAGTGCAAGGTCTTTAAACCTCTGTGAGCCAACCAGGAATCGAATGGAGATGGGATGGAACCAATGGCGTTTTGCAAGAATCTGAATTGTTCGTGCAATTGGCTATCGTTGGTGGCCAAGACACCCATGACGACATCGGAGTGACCGTTAATGTATTTGGTAACGGAGTGAACAACGACATCAGCACCGTGAGTCAATGGGTTTGAAAGGTATGGAGACAAGAAGGTGTTGTCGACAGCCAACAAAACTTTGCTTCCAGTCTTGGCTTCGTGGTCAACCAAGATGGATTTGACTTTGGCAATGTCAGTGACTTGCAAAGTAGGGTTGGATGGGGTTTCCAACCAGACCAATTTGGTGTTTTCTCTCAAAGCACCTTGCAAATCTTCAACCAAGTTACCCACGAATTGGGCTTCAACACCGTGGGTATTGGCAACTTTGGTGAAGTATCTGTGGGTACCACCGTAAACGTCACCAGAGGAAACAATGTGGGAACCAACTGGCAACGATTGAACAACCAAAGCGGTGGTGGCAGAACCAGAGGACAAGGCAATGGCATATTTGGCAGATTCCAAAGCAGCAACGGCAATTTCAAAGTTGTCTCTATTTGGGTTTGCAGATCTGGAGTATTCGTAAATACCCAATGGCTTAGATGGCTCGGATTGGGCAAAAGTTGTGGAAAGGGAAATTGGTTCAATAACCGCACCGGTAGTTGGGTCGAGTGGAGCACCGGCATGAATAGCTTTGGTGCCGAATGAATAGTTAGCAGTAGATTCGATAGTCATCTCGTTATGTGGAATAAAAAATTGGATTTAAATACGGAGTTTGAAAAAATTAAAAAAAGAAAACAGTTCTAACTTCAAGCAAAAGGTTGGACTTTATACTGATGAATTGTAAAAAAGGTTGGACTTTAAGACGTTTGTAGAAAACAAAAAACACTTAACTGAACTAGAAAAGGATTGATAATGTTACTTCAAGAGCAAGGGAAGAAGGAAAGAAAAAAAAAAACAAAATTGGTCAAGAGATGGTAGAAGTCATTTTGCCGTTTTTTTATATTCGGGTGGGTATTTTTCACAACTGAAAAAAAAAAAATTTTGGGAGCAGCTTACAAATAGCGCCAAACGCCACAGCACTGACAAGGGCAAACAAGCCCGAGAAAAAAAAAAAAAGAAAAAAAAGAAATTCCCGTTTGCCGACGCACACGATGATCTCCGTCGCGAAAAAGAAAAACAAACCCGAGATGATCTCATGCCACGTGACTTTGCAGGTACAAAGCTACAGTGTTATTATAACTCTTTCGCTTTAGCTGATGTCTCACGGGTTGAATTTTTGTATGACGATGAATCAGTTGATTCAGATTCTAGGCATACCCCATCCACTGACACACACACACACGCTCTCTCTCTCTCATTCTCACATCTAGAAGCACGTCATGACGGACGACCCAGTTAAACATTTCACGTTCTGTACTTGTATGTGAATAGCAAAACATCGTGCTATCCCGTGCCAACACATTTCCTCCTGAAGCACAACCTGGATTTGCTGTGGTGGCTGGATTTGTGAGCGATTGACGAAACACAGTTGCAAAACACCATACATTGCTACAAAAAAAGAAACAACGTTACTTCTGATCTGATGCTGATGATCAAGCCCCGGCAAAGAAAGCAAAAACAGAAACGAGCAACCCAAAAAAGTCGTGCACGGCAATCTAATATCCCCACGGTGACAATATCCCCACTATGCATGTAGTATTAGGATTATGAAGACTGTAAGTATACGATAGATACGACTAAACTACTATTTCATCACTATCTGAATTCTGTTCTATGGTTTAGTTAGTTGGGTGACTAGGTCGTTGGTCGGTTGCATTATTCACCTGAAGTACCTTATGAAGCATTTGACGAGTATTTGTAGTTTGATGAATACTAATAACCATGTTATCTCATCGGAGTAACAATTTATGGAAGTGTCAATCTTGCCAGAGGCCAATTGAAGTGCTAAATAGGGCAAATTCTAATACATATTTCTTATTATCGATTCAAATATTTTTGGCAAGTCAGGGCGAAATGATCTCTATAATATGGGACGAATAGTTTTATCAGACTTGTACGAAAATTGGTGGTCATTATTATGAGTAATCAGCAATACCACTGTATAGCCAAGTTTTTTTTTTGTTAATAAACGTCTGCAAAAACATTAGAAAAACAAAATACACACAAATAACGCGGAGTTGCGAAAATACACACAGACACAAAAGCACAACAAATCCCCCCCCCAGAAAAATTTACTTTTTTATACCACTTTTTCTTCTTCTTTCTGTGTTCACCAAACAACAACACAACGATCAACAATCATATGCAACAACAATCAGAAGTCAATCATCTGTCAATGATCAGTCAATGATCAGTCAATCACCAGTCAATCATCAGTCTATCACCAGTCAATCATCAGTCTATCAATCAATCAATTAAGCATCAATTGTTTAAGAACCAATCAAGCATTTATTCAGCAGTCACTTATTTATTGTACAGGTAATGTCCATACATACAAGATTGGTATTTGTGATATTGTTGATACAAGGGAGTGACAGAAAACCAATATTCAACCAAACTGGAACAAGTGGGATACAGGAAGAGAGTGTCATGCGTTCAAAAGATGGAGAGTTATGTGTTAGAGAAGGGCCGTCCAAAGAAGGAAATTGTGACACCAGTTGATGACCCAGGGGGCTGTGGTTCCATCACAGCAACTTCGTGCTGCGAATACGATTAGGTGAGGGGTCGGAGCCCCATAAACATCCCCGAGTCCGACACGTTGCCGTTAAGCGTGTCAATAGCGACTGGGTGCGGGTTGACCTTCGATATCCTAATATGACACCCTATGGCTTACAGTGTGACAGGAGTTTGACGGAACGACTGTCTTTATTGTTAACTACTAGGTGATACCTGGTGTTATCAAGCTGGCCGTAAGGGGGGGAGAGCAGGAGGTTGTAGAAGGTGGGGAGTCAACAGTCAATGTCCAATCAATATTCCAAGAACCAGAAACAAGTGGGAAACAACAAGAGAGCCTCATGCCTTTAGATAGATAATTGTGGGTTAGAGAAGGGCCGTCCAAAGAAGGAAATGTGAAACCTTGAACTACCATGAGTAGGGTCCACATAGACAAGGCAGTTGTGGATTAGCGGTGGTCCTTCAGCAAGGAAGTAACTCCCAGCAACTTCCTTGCTTGCCACGGGAGACCCCCAGTTGACCCAAGGGGGTATGGTTCCATCACAGCAACTTCGTGCTGCGAATACGATTAGGTGAGGGGTCGGAGCCCCATAAACATCCCCGAGTCCGACACGTTGCCGTTAAGCGTGTCAATAGCGACTGGGTGCGGGTTGACCTTCGATATCCTAATATGACACCCTATGGCTTACAGTGTGACAGGAGTTTGACGGAACGACTGTCTTTATTGTTAACTACTAGGTGATGTCTGGTGTTATCAAGCTGGCCGTAAGGGGGGGAGAGTAGGAGGTTGCACGAGGTGATGGGGCCAGGCGTGGGGAGTAATCCTTGCGCCTTCCCGTGGCCGGTGAAGAGGGCTTCACAGGGCCCTCCCCCGTCACGCCCAAAAGAAAGGCGTGATGGGGAGAGAAAAACCCCCGAAGGAGGGCCCACCCCGTCACGCCCAAAAAGGCGTGATTTGGGGGCGAAATGAAAAAACACCTTGGAAAGGGGAACCCCGGCACGTCGAAAAATGGCGTAGTTGGGCTAAAAACCGTATAAGGGGGAACCCCGGCACTTTTTTTCCGACATTTTATATGCAGGTCATTTTTTTGAATATACGAACATGCTAATAAAAAAAAAAGATTTGATATAGGTGCTTAAATCTCTTAGAAAGACGTCGAAGTGAACGTGGATTTTGATGACTACATGTTTTTTAGACAAATAACAGAGTGAACATTCATGAAAAGATAGCCCATGGTTTATCCAAGCCCACCCAGCACACAGCATCAATCAATACGACTGGCTGAATCTCCTGGGGCATACATTCCAGCATTATATGTCAGCACAAGCCATACATAATTGAGAAATCTTTTACCCGCAGAACAGTTCAACATCGGTGCAGGCTATATTATCCCCTTTCGATTGATGCATTTCCAATTAGTATTCAAGACAAGGTTACTGCTTCAAGTAGATTTTGATTGGCATCAGGTCAAATTGCGTGTCCCAGATGCCCTAGGCGTTTCTCGTACTGAATAGTTTCCCACAATTACCTCCACTACTTCTGATAACTACACTTCAAGATTGAAGAGGATTGCCAATATCACTAACAACACCGCTGGCTTTTGGTATACATCTCCTTCCACGATTCCAACTTTCTTTTCTTGTGCTGCGCCAAGACATCTATCGTCGAATCACCTACCATCAGCTTCTGAGTCTAGTACCAATACTTCCATAACTGAAACCGAGTCATATTAATGTGGAATCTCGTGTCCACACAAACGAAATTATATTGAATCTCAATTGTCGAAGACAGTCTTCAACTACAATATCAATGATGGCCCAAACATGACAGTTTTAAAGATAGTGATGGGTACTACGTTCCATTTAACTTCGATATTCTTGAATCCAAATCGCTCACCGCGAAAGCATCGGAATCCTATGTTTTTCCTATTTTTTATAATGGTGCTTCTTAATCTCGCTCAATCCCCTTGAATCACTGAAAAATGACGTTTTTCAAGCTGGAGCTACGAATAGTGATGCAATTCAGGCCACTCCTTTTGAACCTTAATCAGCTACCTTGAAAGTACCAGAATTCGAAGTGTTTACGTTTTTTGGATTATGCTGGTTCTTAATATCGCTCAATTCCCTTGAATCACTGAAAAATGACATTTTCCAACTTGGACTTACGAATAGTAATGCAATTCACTTCCCGTTTTTTGGACCTGAATCAGCTACCTTGAAAGTACTAGAATCCTGTGTTTTTCCTTTTTTGGATAATGCTGGTTCTTAATATGGTACATTGACTAGAAACTGCAAAAAATGACGTTTTTCATCCTGGAGCTACGAATAGTGATGCAATAGTGATGCCATCCAGTCCACTACTTTTGAATCTGGATCAGGCATCTTGAAAGTATGACAAGCCTACGTTTTTCCTTTTTTTGGATTACGCTGGTTGTTAATACAGTTCTGTCACCGCTGTCACCGCTGGCGCATCTCAAGCTGGTCGTACTATCCTTGGCGCATCAAGCTAACGTCGATTCAACAGAGGTAGTTTTTGATTCGATCCCCTCGCGTCAAATAATTTGAGATCTGGTGCAATAACAGCAATGTAGCGATGTTGCGTTCATTTGCCACCGGAATTTCCAAATCTGGCCCGTGTGTCTCTGATGCTAAGTCCACAAACGTGCTGTCTTTGAATCGGGTTGACATTCCTCTGTCACATCTGAATCTGGTGCTTCCGAAACGGGTGAAATTAATTCCGGTTCGTTTGAGTCTTAAACTTCTGAAGGGGAGCTGAATTAGAGAAGCCAGTGGATTAACAAGAAGATCTATTAGAGTTGACGAAATGGATTCAAAGAATAACGCATATTAATCAGCTCGGTCAATATAGAGAAGGCATTGATGTTAGTGATGGTGGTCATCAAACCGGGAATATGAGCTATAGACCCATTGATTTTTATTTGAACTGCCGTGTACTAGCTACTGAAAACTAAATTGCAAGGAGTAATACATGGAGATTCCAAACAGGAAAACTATTATATTTATTGTTGGTGAGAATTTAATCGTCATCGCTGTGATGTTTTGCTTCTCTAGTCTTTCAATTATTCATGCCATGTATGGTTTACCT
This sequence comes from Candida labiduridarum, assembly GCA_030572435.1. Classification (NCBI taxonomy): domain Eukaryota; kingdom Fungi; phylum Ascomycota; class Pichiomycetes; order Serinales; family Debaryomycetaceae; genus Candida; species Candida labiduridarum. The sequence goes on from JAJLZW010000060.1 coordinate 11,589, forward strand.
TTATTCTGGTCATTTGTATGATTAATGGGGATTATTGGTGGGAATTTTAAAAGTAATGAATAGAGATGATGGTACTAAATATTCATGAAGCAAATATACATGACAATAAATACAATATCCGGGAAAGCCTATCAACTGTTAAAACCTTTCTCTGACTTTAAAAACTACCAAAGTATAAGAGAAGAGTAGTTAGTGGTTCAGCTATTGGAAATGATATTTTCGAAGGTGGGTAGACACACGACCCAACTGCAAAACAAAATACAAAATGTGTGTATTCGCTATAACATCTAAATTAAAAAAAAAACACAATATTCAATCCTGTAATTCATTCAAGAAATTAGGATTGTTATTTAGTTTTGTCTTAAATTTATCCCACCAATTGTCAAATGCTTTAATTGGAACTTTCCCTGAATTATCAACAAAAGAAGCCAAATAATTATAGGCATTCCCCACAATTTTATTAGCCAAACTTGCTGTGGAGTCAGGAGATTTCGAATTGCTGGTTGTTGTTGTTGTTGTTGTTGTTGTCATTAACGTAGTAGTAGATTTAGAATTCTGGATCAATTGTTCTGCTTGAGGAGTTGGTTCTATCGATAGACCGATATTTAGTGTGGTATTATCAGCGGTGTCAATGGGTCCACTATCCATGTCTATGTCATCTGGTGATCTTGCCGTGGGGTGGGGAGAATTATTGTTGAGTTTATAGATGGCTGATGGTTTTGAAGGATTGATTCCACCCAAAAGTTTATATTCCGATGCAGATCCATTAGTATTGCTTGGTAATTGGAAATACACCAATGCAGTTAAGTTGTTGTCGACAAAGGGGGAATTGGGTAATATGAAGATGGTGATGTAGGATACATTGGATGCGTTGGGGATGGTGACAACATATTTTGTTTGATCTACTTGTTGGGCTAACACCATTGGTCTTCCCAGACATACTGCGCCAAAGACACTCATACGGTAGTTGTGGTTCAATTGGGGTGGTTCTCTGGTTCTCTGGTTGCTTTAAAATGGGGGGGGGGGAGATTTGGTTTGGATTTTTTTTTTTTTGGTTTGCTCTCAGAGGAAGAAGAAGATTTCCCACCACCACGGGCAGTACCACACCACAGTGAAAAATTTTTTTTTGTTCTTTCTTTCTTTCTTCTTTCTTCTTCTTTTTTTGATAATCAACAGGATTACCACTTTAACTAATTGATGTTATTGTATCTTCTTCTCCAATAGCATTACTTTTCTAGTGAATATCCTAGAACAACTACGATGGACATATTTTCCATCTTTCGAGGAAATCTTATTCTCATTGATGAATTTGGAAAAGAAGCATCGTGATATTTATTTTTGTATTAATAGGTACATAGTCATTTCTTCTACTACACTTTAGCTTCTTCTATGGCAACCCAACTTGTAGCACATCCAGCACCAATAAGGATCACTTTGAAATTACCAACGTAAAGTTCGTTAAGATAATTAAACGTTTGGTTTGGATTTGGAATATCCGATGACCCACAATTGCCATGTTCTGACCAACCCCAGGCATAAACAGCATTTCCTGATTGTACTAAACCGTGTTCACTGCCAATTACAAACTTCTCAATTGGAATGTTTTGAAGCCGTGGGAAAAGTTGGTCATGGCTGTTGTTTCCGTACGACTCAATCGAACTGTTCGATAGTATATGAACCGACGACCACATCGTTTCTATTCTTGTGATGGGTGATGTTGATGTAAAAGTATCAGTGTTTGATTCACTTGGGAATTTACCAAATATCTTTAACTTATTCAAACCTGATTGAACAGCAGTGAACTCTCGACCAAGACTAAAGTCATTCACTGGAACGTCAAATTTCAAAATGGTGGGGATCCAAAATATCTTCTCGTTAGTTTCGCCTAATTGTCCTTTCCTGCAATTTCCCCAACCCAATAATGTCCCATCAGTTGTTTCAACAATCGTATGTTGCATGCATGACTTGATCCTCTTGAGAATATCTATCGTCGTACAGTATACCAATTCTGTTTGCTTTATTTCTTTCCCTAGTCCGAGTTCCCCCTTTAATCCGTTCCCACAAACATAAATTTCATTGTTCTTGTTAACCAAAAGTGAAAATTCCCAACCACATGCGATATCAATCCAATCTTGTCCCTCTAGTTTATGAAAAACTGACAAATAGTCACATTTTGCTATTCCACATTGTCCAAATTCGTTACTACCACAAGCATAAACTTCCCCTGAATCTAGTAGTACCAAAGTATGATTTCCTCCCCCAACCACTTTTATAGGTTTATGTGGGACTTCCTTAGTTGATTTACCATCGATATTGAATAATGATGATTGTAAAGTGTTTTGATCTTCATCATTGTTGATTCCCAATTGATAATTCCCATTCGAACCACATGCCAATAGATGATACATATTCTTGAAGTAGTTTGAGATATTTTCATCTTATTTGAAGGATTCCAAAGGGGGGTTTTTTTTTCTCTTTCCCCCGGCTCCATTATCACGAACCAAAAAATGGGTGTGAGAGATGAGCAATAAGATAAGATGTGGATATTCCCCTGAGAACTGTATAAGAAAATAAGTCCATATTATGAATAACCTATTACTTATAGTTGATGAGTAGCTAGTTCATGTCAAAGTTTGTTGTTGGGAGATCTTCTCAAAACCGCTAATTGTTGCGGCTCTCAGGAAAAACCCAATTTTCCACTTCACCTTTCATCAACGTTTTTTTTTTTATTACTTTCAGGAACAAAACCCAAAGGTCACTCGATACAAAACTCCATTCAACTCCACACCACAAAGAAATAAATGTCAGGAAGAGCAGGGAAACTACTTATCACCGGTTCAGTTGTCATAGCATCGGTATTCTTTGGTATGAATTTCTGGAAACCAATAGTCATGTATGTATCTCAAATACCGTTGTTTAACCCATTACCAAAGTTTCAACTTACTAACAATACCAATTTTTAGTGCTCAATTAGAGAGAGATGGGAATTTAAGAAAAGACATCGATGCAAGTGATATAATTAAAGATGAAAAAGATCAACCTGCATCTTGGAAAGATTTGAAACATAAATTTGATGCTGTTATGAATCCTGAGAAAAATTTCAATGAAGAAGATCAAAAACAATTGGAAGGATTGAAAGATCGTTTGGAAAAATATAAACCAAATCAAGAATCGGAAAACAGTTAGACAGAGAAAGTAAACTTGTATATATAGTAATAATAAAGAAACAACAAAGAGAATCAAAGCTTGGAATACAATGACTATGCGATTACTTAATGAAATTTTTTGTAATTACAAGTATTTATATATACTATATCTTTTCTATATTCTATTTTTTTGACCTTTTTTGTTTGACTAGAATAAACCGTCGATTTCTCCATCTTCATTAACTTCAACGTTCATGAAACCACAATGGGTTGGCAAACCAGGAATGGTTTGGATTTCGGCAGCCAAAGCATACAAGTATCCTGCACCAATAGAAGCTCTGACATCACGAATTGGGAATTTGAAACCCGTTGGAACACCTTTCAAATTAGCATCATGAGATAATGAATATTGAGTTTTGGCAATACAAACAGGTAATTTACCAAATCCTTGTTTAGTGTAAAGATCAATCTTCTTTTGTGCTTCTGGTAAAAATTCAACTTCACCGGCACCATACATTTCAGTAGCAATGGTAGCAATCTTGTCTTCCACTGAAGGTTCCAAACCATATAAGAAATGGAAATCTCTTTCAGGAGAGTTGGCGGCTTCCATAACACCTTTAGCTAAATCAACAGCACCTTTACCACCTTCTTCCCAATGGTTAGAAACAATGGCGTCAACTGCACCAGCTTTCAAAGATTCTTCTTTGATGACTTCATGTTCCTTTTCAGAATCGGAAGACATCTTGTTGATAGCAACAACTACTGGCAAGCCATAACTCTTGGCGTTGGAAATATGTTTGGCCAAATTGGAACAACCACGTCTCAACAATTCAACGTTTTCTTGAGTATATTCTGGAGCCAATGCTGCACCGGCTTTAACTTCTGGACCACCACCGTGAACTTTCAATGCACGAACGGTGGCAACAATGACAATGACATCTGGAGCCAATCCTGAGGATCTGCATTTGATATTGATGAATCTTTCACCACCCATAGTGAAATCAAAACCAGCTTCAGTGACAACATACCCTTCTTGTTCTTTTCTTTCTTCGGCAGTCAAATCTGGAGAAGTACCTGCCAATTTCAATGCCATTTTATCAGCTAAAATTGAAGAAGCACCAATGGAGATGTTAGCAAATGGACCAGCATGAACAAAAACGGGAGTACCTTCTAAAGTTTGCATGATATTTGGTTTAATGGCATCTTTCAACAAAGCAGTTAATGCACCAGCACAACCAATGTCTTCACAAGTAATTGGCACACCAGCTCTAGATGAACCAATAACCATTCTACCCAATCTTTCTCTCATATCTTCCAAAGAATTGGCCAAGGCTAAAATAGCCATACATTCAGATGCAACAGTGATATCAAACCCAGTGGCTCTGGTGAAACCTTTTTCAGTTGGTGCTTGACCCACGGTGATTCCTCTTAAGAATCTATCATTACAATCAACGACTCTTCTCCAAGTAATGGTTTCTGGATCAATGTCCAATCTAGCAAATTTAGTGATTTCTTCTTCAGTTAAATCATTAGGGTTGGTTTTATCAATTCCCAATTTTTCCAATCTTCTCAACATGGAAGAAGTGAATTTTCTGGAACCTTTCTTTTCTGGAACCAATCTTTTGTACAATGGACCATCCTTTTGAGTGCTTTCATGGAACATTCTTGTGTCAATAGCAGCAGCTAATAAATTGTTGGCCATGGTAATAGCATGGATATCACCAGTAACGTGCATGTTGAATTCATCCATAGGAATAACTTGGGAGTAACCACCACCGGCGGCACCACCTTTAATACCAAAAGTTGGACCCATAGAAGGTTGTCTGACATTGGCAAAAACAGTCTTGTTCAAATGAGCACCCAAGGCTTGAGCCAAACCCACAGTGGTGGTGGATTTCCCTTCACCTAAAGGAGTTGGAGTGATACCAGTGACCAAAACGTATTTACCATTTTGTTTATGTTGTAAACGTTTCAAGATATCCAATGACACTTTAGCCTTGTAAAATCCAAATGGTTCCAATTCAGCATCCAAAATACCCGCTTCTTCAGCAACTTGGGTAATTCTCTTTGGATGTTGGGCACGAGAAATTTCAAAGTCGGAAGGGACTGGTTTTTGTAAATTTAATTTTAAAGGGTTGGTGAATTTTGGGGTCTTGTTGTTGGCATCATAATGTCTCTTAGCAGCAGTAACAACATTGTCCAAAAGACAAGCAACGGTCATTGGGCCCACGCCACCTGGAACTGGAGTGATCAATCTGACTTTTTCTTTGGCAACATCGAATTCAACATCTCCAATCATACGTTGACCAGATTTCTTGGTGGCATCAGGAATAAAATTAGTTCCAACATCAATGACAACGGAACCTTCTCTTAACCATTCACCTTTAACAAATGCTGGTTGACCAATTGCAGCAACAACGATATCGGCATTACCCAAGAAGCTTTGGATCTTGTCCAATGGAGTTTTGGAATGAACAACAGTTACACTTGCATTGGCCTTGGTCAATAAATTGGCAATTGGTTTACCAACAATGTCAGATCTTCCCAAAACAACAGCATTCTTACCTTCGATGTCAACTCCGGATTTTTCTAACAAGTACATGATACCTTTTGGAGTACATGGTAAAAACAATGGTTCCCCGCCTTTTTTAGCCAATTCACCCACATTGAATGGACCAAATCCATCAACGTCTTTATCAGCCAAGACAGCATTGGTGACTTTGATTTCATCAATGTGTTTTGGAATAGGTAATTGAACCAAAACACCATCAACTTGTAAAGAATTGTTTAATTTTTCAACTTCATTCAACAATTCAAATTCAGAAATATCTTCTGGTAATTTAATGATTTCACAACCTATGTTTGCTTCTTCAGCTGCTTTCAATTTCATCTTGACATATGTGGTGGAATCTGGTCTGTCACCTACTTGAATAATACTCAAGTGAGGTTTGAAATCTTGATGCTTTGCTTGGAATTGCAAAATTTCGTCATGGATTTTAGTACGGAGTTCTAAAGCAATAGCTTTACCGTCAATGAGTTCAGCTACCATGGTCTATATGGAATGTGGGTTAGAATAGTAGATGAAAAGGAAATATCAAAAAAGAGAAATAGAAAGAAGAAAGAAAGAAAGAAAAATGGAGAAACGTGTTTAGAAAGGTGTTGGAAAATTTGATCGTTTATAACTTGTATCAGTTTTCAACATCACCTTGAGATCTCTGGAACAATACAATTAAAATTTTTCTTCCGTTTAGCCTTTATCGCACCAACGCCAATTTTTTTCTGTTTTTTGTCGACGTGGTTTTTGACTCTGGCCCAGGGCTTTGCCCTACGCCATAATTAATGACTCAATTAAGTACACCAGTTAGACAATGAATACGGATACAAATGCATGATTGACATTCTCATCGGTGAATTGAGAAAGCGTTTTCGGAGTTTCTCTTATAGCAATATCAACTCCTTGCGTAACGATCTTAACTTTTGTTCATTTTCGCAGTCAGAAATCGATGATTTACTCAAATAGGTAAAACGTGCGGCATCCGAGAAGATATATTCGAGGGAGTTAATCCCCACCCTATACACATGTGACATTGAACTACAGTTCGTCACATACTGACTTACTAATGTTTGGTGAATGCTTTGTCTATTTATATACTAAATTTTACAACGTTTGCCAGATAACTATACTCAGGCTCAAGAGCAGCAGATGGCCGCATCATTGAAAGAGAAAGGTACCCTATTCTTGTAAGAAAACCTAGGAATACGTTTCAATTAAAGTATCTCTCAAGTTACCACCAATGGCATCAGGTTGAGCATCTTGCAATCTGAAAATAGATTCAATGACAGACAATTCTGGCGCAGTAGTATCCAAACCAGTAACACTGAGCCAATCGTTAACAACCATACCAGCACCAACAACAGAACTACCTCTATTCACAGTACCAGCAACCAAAGGAACTTGTAATAAACTTGACAATTCTTCTTGATCTTGTATAGAAGTTTGTGGATGCACCAATCCACCTTGATTACTCAAGGCACAATATGAACCAACCAATACATTACCAGCAATCGTTTGACGGAAAACTTCAACACCTAAAACATCAGCAATCAATTCTTCAGTCTCCCTTTCAATATCAGGATGAACCAAGGCAACATAATCATTACAACATATAACATTACCCAACGCAGATAATCTTTCTTCAACTCTTTGGATTTTAACGGAATCAGGTAAAGAATTTCTCAAATGCATTAATTCTTGATCTGTGGTTTGAGTTGGGACTAATAATCCTCTTCTATTACCTGAAGTCATTCTCCCTACAATACGAGTACCGGCTATAGTGGTATGTACTATTGGAATAATGTCTCCTAATTCAGCTTCAAAGGCAGAATAGAAATTTTCAGATCCACCAACTGCTACTAAACAGTATGAATTGGTTAAATTGGAAAAAACACCAACTTCATTGGAATTTTCAAATTGAGTTCTGGTAGCCATATTGCTTGATGATTTAATATTTTAATAACTGAGTCTAAATTAGGGTTTTGATGGAAACAAAAAGAAATAGTAATAGTGATTCAAAAATATATGGAAAATATACGTCTTTGATGAATAATAATAAAGGAGATGGTGATTATGATGGTGGTAGCCCTTTGTTATGTAAATAAAGATGACTCTAAACTGGTAACTTATAAAAAGAGAAAAAAAATTATGTGTTGTCCCCCATCGCGCCATTTCGTGAAAAAAAAAAAAAAAAAAAGGGAACAGAGGTCGTGTGAAATTGTCCAAGATCAATCCGTTTTGCTAACGTGTCACGTGATACATAAAAGAAAGTACCTAATATGCTGATTCTGATAATGTGAAACAAGGAAAGTCGTGGTATCAGTCAGGTAGCGTGATAAGCTGAATGATTCAATTGGAAATGTTAAAAATTTGTAATTTAGCATTGATTTCGTTGCAATTCACAACTAAAAGACGCTTCAATCTTGTGTAAATTTGATATCCGATACTCATCGAAACAATCAAAACCCATGGAAAAAGAAAAAGGTATTTACGACCGTAGATTCTTTTCCTACATCATATTGCATCATCAATTCTTATGCATCAGTCCATTGATTAGTAATCGTTTTCTTTGGTGAGATGACATAATTCCCTACTCACAGGAGTTACGAATGGCCAATGACTCCTCTTTTCCCAAAACAGTTGTATTACTAGATCAATGCAAGACTCGCCCACATATGACCTCTTGAATAGTGCACCAATGGTAATATTTTCAACGTGACAACTGCTATCATTCAAACAGTGAATTCGAAAAATTACGTAAGCGTTATACAACGGGAATCTTGAAATTTTACGAGCAAGCGCACAGTAGACAAGACAACGGGTTCCATTCTGACAAATTGCAAAAAAAAAACAAATACAAAGAAATTGGTAAAAGTCGGTTTTGCGGAATCATTTATATTAGTTTCGCTATTAAGTAAGCACACTAAACAGTTGTAAAAGAAAACTCTGAGTCACAATGTCTATTGATTTTTTAATAACAACTAGATGTTTGGGTTCAATACGTATATAAACGACACCCAAGAAACATGAATATACAGATACTCTAGCTCATATTCCTTTTCCATCGTCAAAATCTTCAATAATGTCATTTACAGCTACTTTTATTTCCTTATTAACCCACCATTGGTTCACCATTTTAGCGTTGTATCTAATTCTCGCAATCATCAGCCACAAGCGAACCCAATATTTAATGAAAAAGTTCAACGCGTCACCACCAGCTAATTATTTCAACAATGAGCCCTTCGGAATCAAAGAATTGGTAATTGGATTAAAGCATTACATCAATAACACGTCAATTGATTATGCCATTAAACAATTCAATCTTGTTCCCTTTCCCCATATACACACATTCGTAACCAATGTTCTTGGTAATGAATTGATTATGACTAAAGATCCTGAAAATATTAAAGTTGTGCTAAGTACTGATTTTGATAAATTTGATTATGGATCACGATCTATTGCAGTGGAACCTACTTTGGGTATGGGGATTTTCACCCTCGAAGGTGACAATTGGAAGATAACCAGAAAAGTATTGAATGGTATGTTTGATAAAGAGATTATTAGCCAATTAAGCAATTTGGAACCACATTTTAAAAGACTCAGATGTAGAATTGATGGGAAAGTTAAATTTTTCGATATTCAGGATGAGTTTTTAAAATTGGGATTAGAACTGAGTACTGAGTTTTTATTTGGAGATGCCGTATGTGAAGATACGCCATATTTGAAACAATTCAATCAGGCTTGGGATCGTTGTCAAGCATATATGTTTTTAGGATTGTTTTTGGGGAAATATTGTTGGTTGGTTAATGTTGATTGGAGATACAGGAAATGTAATCAAATCGTACATTCATTCTGTGATGATTTAGTTGCAAAATCACTTTCAAGGCAACACCATGAAGACAAGTATGTATTTGTTCAAGAACTTGCTAAACACACCAAAAATATGAAATTCATCAGAGATCAATCATTGAGTTTGATCATGGCTACAAGGGATACCATTTCTGAATTATTGGCATTTACCATATTGGAACTTTCAAGAAACCCTGCAATTTGGGAGAGGTTTCGTGAGCAAATAGATTCTAAATTTGGCATAGAATCACCACCTGAACTACTTTCCTTTGATTCACTTCGACAGTTCAGTTATGTTCAAGCAATATTGAATGAAACCCTTCGAATGTACCCTGGGGTTCCAAGAAACATGAAGACTGCAAAATGTACAACTACATTACCAAGAGGTGGTGGTAAAGAAGGAAACGATCCATTATTAGTTAAGAGAGGACAAGCAATTGGATTTATTTCTATAGCTACTCATTTGGATCCAGCATATTTTGGTCCTGATGCTCATATTTATAATCCAGAAAGATGGTTTGAACTCCGAACAAAGAACTTGGGATTCAAATATTTACCATTTAATGGAGGTCCAAGAACTTGTTTGGGACAACAGTATAGTTTAATCGAAGCAAGCTATATATTGGTTAGATTAGCACAAACTTACGAAGGAATAGAGTTGAGTCCTGAAAGTGTTTATCCTCCAAAAAAGAAAGCTTTGGTTAACATGTGTGCAGTTGATGGTGTGTATGTAAAGTTTCATAAGTAGTAAAGAAAGCAATATACGGTATTCCATGACGAATTTTGTAATAACGAAATGTCTTTAGAACGAAACGAATAAGAATCCGCCATGCCCCAATTTCTTCAGTAGTATTCATCGACTAAATATGGAATCTGCATGGGTTCAGCAGAGAATGTAAATGCACCATTAAGAAGAGGAGAATCCTGGAAACCATTGAATGAACACCAGTGAATGTACTACATTCACATGTTTCACTGAACTAGTGGTATTCGATATCCACGTGTGAATAGCAGTTACAAGTTTCTATGTACCTACAGAGCATACACACGGAGTTTAAAGTGAAATTTGATTTTGTAACCCCGGCAAGCAAGGATGTAAAGTTACTACCCTCTACTAGGCTAATTCCGCCCCATCTCTTGCGTTAGGCGTTGGGGGGGGAGGTTTCACACAAAAACGTTGATAGGGTTTAGCTCGCAATGCTTTAACAAACAACGCAAGGCAACAAACTACCACGAGTTCTGCATGTGACGTAACTATTGTTCCTCTCCTCCCAATTAGACCGTAATCCCCCCTTGTCACCAGAATCGTTCTGCTACATGAATTATACAATTACACAATTTCATATAATTCATGGAAATTATTTTGTGTATCTTAAAATTTATCCGTCGCGGTGAAAAACGGATAAATTCCGTTTTTGCGTAATTGTTGTTGTGCGGAGGAGAAAACTCTCAACTCCGCTTTCCACAGAAATAAGCCTAATATAAAACCCTCTCTTAATGCCACATTCTTCTTCAACTCTTTTTTTCACTCTTTATATTTCCAGAGATAAAGCTAACCATGATTGAACAAATCTTTGAGTTTTGGTATATCATAATACCATTATTGTTTGTTGCTCAAGAAGTATTCCGCTTCGTTTATACACGTCGTTTGATGAAACAAGTAGGAGCAGCACCAATAACCAATAAATTTGAAGATAATTTCTTTGGTATAATTAATGGTTATAAGGCTCTTAAACATAAAAAGGAAGGTAGAGCTCAAGAATATAATGATTATAAATTTGCCACTTCGAAAAACCCCAATGTTGGTACTTATGTCAGTACCCTTTTTGGTACGAAAATTGTTGTTACTAAAGATCCAGAAAATATTAAAGCCATATTGGCTACTCAATTTCCTGATTTTTCATTGGGGAAAAGATATACTCTTTTTGAACCATTATTGGGGGCTGGGATATTTACGTTGGATGGAGAAGGTTGGAAACATAGTAGATCTATGTTGCGTCCACAATTTGCTAGAGAACAAGTTTCCCATGTTACTTCATTAGAACCACATTTCCAATTATTGAAAAAACATATACTTAAAAACAAGGGGGAGTATTTTGATATTCAAGAATTGTTTTTCAGATTTACTGTTGATTCTGCGACTGAATTTTTATTTGGAGAATCTGTTCATTCTTTAAAAGATGAAACTATTGGATATGATCAAACAGAACTTGAATTTGATGGTAGAAAAGGTTTTGCTGAAGCTTTTAATAAATCACAAGAATATTTATCAATTAGAACTTTAGTACAAGGATTTTATTGGTTAATCAATAATAAAGAATTCAGAGAATCTAATGAAATTGTTCATAAATTTAGTGACTATTACGTCAACAAGGCGTTAAATGCATCTCCTGAAGAAGTTGAAAAACAAAGTGGATATGTTTTCTTGTACGAATTAGCCAAACAAACCAGAGATCCAAAAGTATTACGTGATCAATCTTTAAACATATTATTAGCTGGAAGAGACACCACTGCTGGATTATTATCATTTACCGTATTTGAATTATCAAGAAACCCACAAATTTGGAACAAATTACGTGAAGAAATTCAAAACAATTTTGGTGTTGGTGATGAATCACGTATTGAAGAAATTACATTTGAAAGTTTAAAAAGGTGTGAATATTTAAAAGCTTTCCTTAATGAAACCTTACGTATGTATCCAAGTGTTCCAAGAAATTTCAGAATCGCCACTAGAAACACTACATTACCCAAAGGTGGTGGATCCGATGGTCAATCACCTATTTTGATTAAGAAAAATCAAGCTGTTTCTTATGGGATTAATTCTACTCATTTAGATCCCAAATATTATGGTGACGATGCTGATGAATTCAGACCTGAAAGATGGAATGAACCATCAACTAGAAAATTAGGTTGGGCATATTTACCATTCAATGGTGGGCCCAGAATATGTTTAGGACAACAGTTTGCCTTAACTGAAGCTGGTTATGTATTGGTTAGATTGGTACAAAGTTTTGAGTCAATAGAACTGAAACCAAATGGCTTGTATCCTCCTAAGAGATTGACGAATTTGACTATGTGTTTACAAGATGGAGCTATAGTGAAGATTGATTGATTAGGGTTGTGTTTGTTTAAAGTGATAATAAATATTCCTTAGAGATAAGATCTGATGTCCCGTGGTTACTACGAGTTTTCTAATACTTGCCCCACGCTCATCCATCAGTAGGCATTAGAAGTGAGACGATCAATGCAACATGAACAAATATTGGGTCGTATCTACAACCACAATTAAACTCTTCTCTTCTTCCTTGTCCATGTGAGTTATGTTTGATTGATAGCCCCCCTCCCAGTCAATCTCACATGAAACCAAAAAAATTTACCTCCGTTGAATTTCCCTTTACAGTAATTCGGAAATTGTTTTTTTTTTCTTCCTCTCTCCACCACCACCACCTGGGCCCCAGGGTCAAAAAAAAAAAAAATCTAATATAATCAGCACCAATCCTTGCTGGCTTGAATATATTTATTTAAACGTACCTTCCCCTTGATTATTTTATTTTCTACAGATCTTGACCCCCTTTTTTTTTTTTTGCTATCTATTATTCATCTGTAATTAATTACTAGTACGAACCATGGATTATTCAGGTATAACTCGTGGTTCAATTCGAGGTGAAGCGTTGAAGAAATTAGCTGAATTAACAATACAAAACCAACCATCAAGTTTAAAAGAAATTAATACTGGTATTCAAAAAGATGATTTTGCCAAATTATTATCATCAACTCCAAGAATTGCCCTTACGAAATATAAATTTAATGGAAATCAAGAATTATCAGAAGTTGCCATTGCTAAAAAAGAATATGAAGTTTTAATTGCCTTGAGTGATGCCACTACGGAACCTATAAAAGTGACGTCGCAGATAAAAGTATTGATTGATAAATTTAAAGTATATTTATTTGAATTACCAGATCAAAAATTCTCATATTCGATTGTTTCTAATTCTGTTAATATTTCTCCATGGACATTATTGGGGGAGAAATTAACCACGGGATTAATTAATTTGGCATTTCAAAACAATAAACAATATTTAGATGATGTAATTGATACATTCAATGAATTTATTGAAAAATTTTTCAATGAAAGTGAACCACAATTGACAAATTTTTTAACCTTGTCAGGTGTATTAGATGGATTAATTAATAATGCCAATTTTTTAAGTTTATCATCAAGAACATTTAAAATTTTTTTAAATTTGGATTCCTATGTGGATAATTCAGATTATTTAAATGATGTTGAAAATTATTCTGATTTCTTGTATGATGAACCAAATGAATATCAAATTTTATTAAATCGTGATTATGTGATTAATTTAAGTCCAATTTTATTTCTTGAAAGTTTATCAAGATTAATGTGTGCTATTGTTAATGGTATTATTGGTAATAAGGATAAATCATTATTACATTATATTTTGGAAAAAGTTGCTGATAAATATGATGAAGTTAATAATTCATCCAAGAATGCTATTTTCGCTAAGGATAATTTGGATTTTTCAAGGGCTCATATGGATATTATTAACAATTTAACCATTTTAGCCTTGAGGAAATTAGAATTCTTAGATCGTGGGGAAACTTATATTGTTTATTCCACATTTGATCGTTTGAAATTGGGGTATTTATCCAAAAGTCACAATTTACAAATTTTAAGTTGTGGTATGTTTACTGATAATTTAGATTTGAAAACTTCCAAAAAATTATTCAAATCATGTATTGAAATTAGAGATGTTATGTTGGATCCTGATTTGGGGTTAACTGTGTTTGAATTTGGTTCATTATTGGTTTATAAAGATGAAAGTGTTGGTCCTTCATTGACCAGAGTTTTCACTTCTGTTATTGCTAATCCCAAATTATTACCTACTTATTGTTTGAAAGCTTCTAAAGCTGTTGGATTGGGAAGTAAGAAATTACCTCAAGATGCGGTTGTAACTACCATTTATTCATTAACCAATCTTTTATTTGTTAGTAATGAAGGTTTACAATTACCTTCCAAAAATGCTAGAAGATTACTTAAAGGAGCAGTAACTAATACTACTTTTAATGATGCTGGATCAGGTAGGGAAATGTTTGCTTCACCAATATCTTCTAGAAGAACTTCAATTACTTCTTTTTCACAAGTTTTCAGTAAAGGTGCCAATTCAAGTGAATTTGATGAAAATGATTATCGTAAAGTATGTGAAAATGCAGTAACTGGTATTATTGAAGTTTGTGAAGCCTGTAATGATGAAACAGTTCCAGCATTAGCTTGTACCATTTTATCACAAAAGGTTAACAAGATTGATTCTTCAATCGGTCCATTGATTTTAAAAGGTTTATGTTCTTGTGCTCCATTTTTACCAGAAAGGGAATTTGTCATATTAATCAGATTATTAAACAAATTATCCTTTGATGCATTGGAAAAGAAGAATCTTGTGTTGTTGGGATATTTAAA
The DNA here is from genome assembly GCA_030572435.1 of Candida labiduridarum. Taxonomy (NCBI): domain Eukaryota; kingdom Fungi; phylum Ascomycota; class Pichiomycetes; order Serinales; family Debaryomycetaceae; genus Candida; species Candida labiduridarum. The sequence continues at coordinate 26,614 of JAJLZW010000060.1, forward strand.
CGATAGTAAGATTATACTTTCTGAGAAATTGAATGTTGCTAATCCATTATTCACCGTGTATCTTCATGAATTATTACAAGCAATTATCAGTAAAGGTGATGTTCAACAACTTGAACATCATAGGTCTCATAATGAAATTACTGAAGTTGGTGATCAAATTGCCGTTTACTTGAAGCCATTAGCTGCATTGTTACCCAATGTTAGATTGGGAGAAGAACCTTTGGAAATTAAAAGTACCGTTACTATCAATTTGTTTAGAAACATTTGGTTTAATATGGTTGTTCATGGATATAATATCAATTCCAAAAACACCAAAACATTTAGAGATGAATTGGAAAGAATTGCTTATAATTCACCACCATTGGCTTCGGAACTTTCATGGGATAGAACGGAGACGTCGATTGAGTTGAATACTGTTTTAAGAAGAGGATCTTCTAATCATAATATCAAAGACCATCGTCATTATTTGGGTGATATTTTTGAAGTTCATCGTACTTTGTCATATCCCAAGTTGATGTTTTTATCAGCAGCTGTATTTGTTGAAAGTTTAAGAGTTAGAAGTGGTAATTGTTCAGATTCTTTATTGTATTTCACTGATCCAACATTCAAGATTTCCGGAGTTGATAAATATTTGGGTCATATTTCATTCAAGATTGTTAAAGATTTTATTCTGTTGATTAATACTGGGGCAAATAAGCAATTCAATTCTGATCAAATTGCGGAACAATTAAGAATCATGTTGACAGATTGTTGTCATCCAATTCCAGAGATGCAAGATGCTGCTATTCAATGTTGTGATTTGTTGATTAGTAAAGTTCCTTCTTCATTATGTCACAAGAAGAGTTTATTTGCCTTGTTTGATTTGTTAACATTGTCGTTTCAAAGTATTGCTGATAGTGATATCAATGAATATGAACCTACCACTGTGTTTAGAGCAAGATGTACTGGTATTAAAGTATTGATGTCTGACGATTATAGTTGGAGAAGTAGTACATTTAATCGTTTCCATGATAAATGTCAACATTGGTTAAAAATCTTGTTACATAAATGTAATGTTGACGTTAAAAGTTTGATTCAATCGTATATTAGCGCAAATGAAAGTTTACAATTTGATTATCCTGTTCAATTTGGTTTATCATTTGCATTAGAGATGGCTGGTTCAATTTCATCCCACGATAGGGAAATGTCAGCCATCACACTCGCTAATACGAATAATTTGGATACTTTGCCAACCATTGTATCTCAATTGTCATGGAGAAGTAATTTTGTTTCTGAAATCATGAATAAATTACCATTACGTACTGATGATGAAACAGATATTGCCTTTAAAGCCATTAGAGAAAAAGTGTATCATATAAAGGCAAGATTATTGAATTCAGGAATTGAAACTTATCCTACCAATGATGAAATTATGAAATTATTGAGTGAAATTGCTGGTTTAACATTATTGAGTGATGTTAATAATGCCGAATTGGTTAGATATTTAGTTGAAATCCCATTCACGATGTTTATCCCACTGATTATGATCACTGCCAGTGGAGTATGGTTTGCTGTTATGAAAGATAAGCCCCAATTGTCGATTCTCTTGTTGAGTGAAATTGCCAAGAAATGGGAAGAATCGATTAAATTAAGAAAGGGATTATTTAGTCAAGAACATGATATTGTTCATCCTGAATTTGATAAAATGGAATATGCTCCAAGTAATAGGAATTTGGTTAATAAAACTGCCGAATTGGCTGCCAATAGTTTTGCTCCACATTTACAAATTATAAGATTATTCGCAAGTAATTTTGAAGCTACATTGAACCAAAGTGATCATTTATTAAAAATTTTCACCAAATTTATTGAAGTTGGGTTAAAGAATCTTGTGCATGCAAGTTATCATCCAATATCACGATTGGTTAGATTTGAATTGATTAAATTTTCCTTTGAAGTGTTGCAATATCATATTAAATTGGGTTCAAGAAGTAGTAAATATTTAACTGAATTGATTTTGGATGGTTGTTTAACTTGGTTTAGACAAAGAAGTGAATATCCATTTGGTGCCAATAAATTGAAATTTAAGAGTGAATTGATAATCATGAAGGAAGTTTCTAGATTTACTGGACATGTTAATAATTTTAAACTGGAAAAAATTGACATGAAGGCTAAGATATTGTTATTTTTCATGGATGATGAGATCAATAAATTTAGTGTTTGGTTGAATTCATTAAACCCTAGTGAAACTTTGGGGACTTATTCCAATCAACAAATTGGTGGTCAACATTTGATTAGTGCATATGAAATTGATCCAATTTTGGCAATTAATCTAGCCATGAGATATAAATTGAAGAATTTGGATGAATTGTTGCAAAAATTAGTTATTGCTAATCCATTAGCTGCTATTAATTATCCTGATGCGGTACAATTTTTCATTGGTATTGATGCTGGTACTCATATGCCTTCATATCATTTATTATTCTGGGCGCCATTGGCACCAATTGATAGTATTACTTTGTTTTTACCTCCATTTGGATCCAATTCATTTATTTTACAATACACCATGAGATCGTTGGAAAGTCATGATGTTAATTTAACATTCTTTTATGTCCCACAAATTGTACAATCATTGAGATTTGATTACAAGGGATATGTTGAAAGATTTATTGTTGAAACTGCTAAAGTATCACAATTGTTTGCCCATCAAATCATTTGGAATATGTTGGCCAATAGTTTTAAAGATGAAGATAGTACTGATCCAGATGATTTAAAACCAACATTGGATCGTATTCAAAATACCATGTTGAAAAGTTTTAGTTCACAAGATTTGAAATTCTATGAAAAGGAATTTGGATTTTTCAATGAAGTTACTAGTATTTCCGGTAAATTAAAACCATATATTAAGAAATCTAAGGCTGAAAAGAAGGAAAAAATTGATGAAGAAATGGCGATTATTAAAGTTGAACCTGGTGTTTATTTACCTTCAAATCCAGATGGTGTTGTTGTTGATATTAATCGTAAACTGGGGAAACCTTTACAATCACATGCAAAGGCACCGTTTATGGCTACTTTTAAAATTAAAAAAGATGTTGTTGATTATAATGAACACGGGATACAACAAACTTATGAAATTGAAAAATGGCAAAGTGCAATTTTTAAAGTTGGAGATGATTGTAGACAAGATGTTTTGGCATTACAATTAATTTCTATTTTCAGAACAATTTGGAGTAATGCAGGGTTAGATCTTTATGTTTTCCCTTATAGAGTTACTGCTACTGCACCAGGATGTGGGGTTATTGATGTATTACCAAATTCTACTTCGAGAGATATGTTGGGTAGAGAAGCTGTTAATGGATTATATGAATATTTTATTACTAAATTTGGACCTGAAAATTCGATTGATTTCCAAAATGCAAGAAACAATTTAGTTAAATCATTAGCTGCATATTCTATAATTTCTTATTTATTACAATTTAAAGATCGTCATAATGGTAATATTATGTATGATGAAGAAGGTCATATTTTACATATTGATTTTGGATTTTGTTTTGATATTGTTCCTGGTGGTGTTAAATTTGAAGCTGCTCCATTTAAATTAACCCATGAGATGATTATGGTATTAGGAGGTAATGATATGACACAAAGTTTTAAATGGTTTGAAGAATTGTGTATTAAAGGTTATTTAAGTTGTCGTCCATATATGGAATTAATTGTTCGAACAGTTACACCAATGTTGGAAAGTGGGTTACCATGTTTTAAAGAGAATACCATAAAGAATTTAAGACAAAGATTTGTTCCTAGTAAATCTGAAAAAGAAGCTGCATTATATTTTCGAAAATTAATTAAGAAATCAATGGAAAGTTTCTATACAAAAGGTTATGATGAATTCCAAAGAATTACCAATGGTATTCCATATTAAAGATGTAAGTAGATGATTATAAGTTTCTATTTTTTTTGTTATTATCGTGTATGCTTTAAATTAAAATTAGATATATTAAATTGTCAGTGTGACGTCATTATGAGATGAGAAAGATTTGCTGATGATGGAGTTGCGAAGTAGTATACGTGTACGTGCATAAGTGACAAGTGGCTGATTGATTTGATTGGGGGCGATGTTGCAATCCACGAGATTCTCCGAAAGTACACGACCTTGTAAATTATATTATAATTATGTAATAACTGACCAAGAAATATGATTTATTTGGAAGGGGGGAAAATATTACCAAGGCTGTGGGCTGTTGTTGTGTTGATTTTTGGTAATTTTCGCGATTTTTTTACTAATGGGAACCACAAGGGTGGCAGGGGGCAGGGGGCAGTGAGTGGTACTAGAGTCGGGGGTTTAATTGGTGTGCCCCCGAAGGTGGGGGGGGGGGAAGCTATTCCCATGCAATACGACGTAGACGATAACTTGAGATGAGATAAGGTAAGACGATATTGCGGCGAACTCCAACTAACCCTTTGTGGGAGTAAAAAGGGGGCAGAGAGAGAAAGAGAGATGCAGGTCGTGTATTTGTGGTAATGTAAATAAAGTGAATATTTAAAAATAGTTCACAAAAATTTTTTCCTTTTTTTTTTTTTTTTATTTTGGGAATAACAACAACTGGTGAGAGACAACCAAGGCAGCCAAAAAAAAAAAAAAAGAAGGCGTGGTGACATTTTCATTTTATTCAATTCTTTATCATTTATCAACTAAATTATCAAGTTCTTATAACCAACCATCTATTGAGCATCATCTTGTATACTCATTTCAACTATTTATTTATTATTATCATTTATTTTGCATACAGTCGCTTATTTCTTCCTGTTTTAACAAACCTACCCACGGCTATTTTAGCAAACTAGCAATCCACAGATCAGGAAATAATTATCGTGTTGTATATTTTATAATTTAAAAAAAAATTAGCAACCCTTTTTATCATCGGACTAACAGATTTCCATCACTCATCAACCAACCCGTGTATCCTGTCCAGATGAAACTCTTTAAATCATTTATACTCATATGGATAACATCATTGTTATCCCTAGTACATGCAGTCAAATATATCAAATCATCATCACTTTTGACATGTATGGATAATTCCCAATTCACAGCTTCGTTTTTCGACATCATTTTCTATCCAGGTAACAACACCGTCTATTTCAATATCGTTGCCTTATCTTCCATAGACAATAAAACCGTTGGAGCCAACGTTAATGTCATTGCCTACGGCTTAAATGTTTTACAAAGAAATATCTCCTTATGTGACATTGATTATACCAGTACTGGTAACACCAATAATAACCCACTTTGTCCCTTGAATAGTGGTCGTTTGGATTTGGATTCTTCTTATACTTTAAGTAGTTCAGTCACCCTGGATATCCCAGGTATTGCTTATACAATCCCCGATTTGGATGCAAGTGTCAGAGTTGTGGTTTATGACACGGAAACTTATGAACAATTGGCTTGTGTTGAAGCTACTTTATCAAATGGTAGGACCGTACAAACAAAATATGCTGCTTGGCCAATTGCAGCTATTTCCGGTTTAGGGGTTGTCACTTCTGGGGTGGTTTCGGTTATTGGTCATTCCAATACCGCAGCCCATATCGCATCCAATTCAATGTCCTTGTTTATTTATTTCCAATCTTTAGCAATTACCGCAATGATGGCTGTTGCCAGAGTTCCACCCTTAGCTGCGGCTTGGGCCCAAAATTTCATGTGGTCTATGGGTATAGTTAGAGTTGGATTTGTTCAAGATATTGCAAATTGGTATATCCAATCTACTGGAGGTACTCCAACTGATATTTTGAAATCATCTTATCTTTCCATCTCCGTGCAAAGATTTGCTAAAAAATTTATCAAACGTTCAAGTACTTATGTTATGGATGCTTATTTTGAAAACCTGCCAGAAATTGTTCAAACTTTAACTAAGAGAGCTAATATCATTTTGGATTCTGATACTTTTGGATATGCTGATACTTTGGATCCTAATTTATATTCCACAAATGAAAAGGCTTCAGATTTATCTGGCAAAATTTTAGTATTAAGAGGTGTTCAAAGAGTTGCTTATTTGGCCAGAATTGAAATTACTAATTTCTTCATGACTGGTATTCAATTTTTATTATTTTTCATCTTTGTGATGCTTGTATGTTTGATGATGTTTAAAGCCATTATTGAAATTTTGATTAGAAGTAAAATCATGAATGAAGGTAAATTTAATGAATATAGACAACAATGGGGTTCTATTATTAAAGGTACATTATACCGTTTATTAGTCATTGCCTTGCCTCAAATCAGTTTATTGTGTATCTGGGAATTCACATCTAGAGATTCTGCTGGTGCAGTTGTCATTGCCGTGTTTTTATTGTTTGTCACCGTTGCCTTATTACTGCAAGCTTCTATTCGAGTATTCCTTATGGGTAGAAGATCAGTTAGTCAATTTAATAACCCCGCTTATTTATTGTTTGGCGATGGTAAATTCTTGAATAGATTTGGTTTCCTTTATGTTCAATATCGTGCCGACAAATACTGGTTCATCTTGTTGTCTTTGGTTTATATTGTGCTCAAATCTTTGTTTGTTGCTGTTTTACAACAACATGGTAAACCACAAGCAGTTATTGTATGGGCAATAGAATTGATTTTTATGGTTCTTATTATTTGGATTCGTCCCTTTATGGATAAAAGAACCAATGGATTTAATATCACCATCAGTATTATTAACTTTATCAATGCATTGTTTTTCATGTTTTTCTCCAATGTTTTTGGTCAACCAAATGTTGTTTCATCGGTAATGGCGGTGGTTTATTTCATTTTGAATGCAGTATTTGCCTTGTTTTTATTGTTGTTTACCATCATTACTTGTGTGCTTGCATTATTGTATAAGAACCCAGATACCAGATATCAACCTATGAAAGATGACAGAGTTTCTTTCTTACCAAGATTCAACAATTCCAAAGGTGATTTTAATAATAGTCAAAAGGGAGCTGAAGAAGATATGGAATTGATGGCATTGGGTGCCACAGCAATGAAAGGTCATGAACATAGTAAACCTGTGGAACAACAACAAGGAAGTTCAGTATTTGATGATGTTGATGATGATAATGATTCATATGAAGAATATTCCCCACCATATCGTAATGCAAGTGGACCCAATGGAACTGGAGTTGCATTAACAACTACATCATCAAATTATGATAGAGATTCAATAAGTTTTATGGAACCTACACAACCAAATTCCACAATTGTTGGTAATCCATATAATGCTATACCACCTACTTCATCTTCTGAAAGTGGAAGTGGACGTGGCAGTGGTGCAAGAAACCCAAGTGGGAATTCTGGATTTAGTTATGGTACAACTGGAATGTACACTGGTAGTGTTTCTTCCCCACAAAATCAATATACACAAAGATATGGGGCTAGACAAAATACTGGATTCATTAATAACAATAATTCTAATAATCATAGCGGTGTTCGAGTTAACTTTACTTAAATTGAAATCAACAACAACAACAACAACAACAACAACAACAATAACCACCACAATACACAATACAGAAATATGTAAAATATTTAAACTATATATTTATATTAGGAGGTTGTAGGTTCCGTTCAGTTTCGGTTCTTGTTTTTTTTTTTTTGCTTTTAATTTTTGATATTACCATATATATATATATATATGTATTATAGAAAAGAAAAGGAAAACATCACAAACACATATATATATCCTATCCCATCTTAATCACTTTATTCCTTTTTTATTTTCATATTCATCTTTACAAAATTTTGGTTCACCAAAAATACTATAATGGAAAATATTATACCAAGTAATAGGTTGACAATTATTCTCATTCTTCTCATTTCCATCTCCATCATTAGTTAAAAATTGAATCAGTTGGTTATTTTGTCTCTTTTTTAAGGATTTCCCAGTTTGTAAATTAATCACTTGACTATAAGATTTACTTCTTGGTGATTTATAACCTTGTTCTTGATATTGATCTTGTTCTTCTTGAAAATTAATCATTTTTAAAGGTAATTTAAATCCTTGATCCCATGAAATTGAATCAAGATGAAATGGTTCATTTCTTTTATTTATATATTCTTTTCCATCATTGACATAAATTGAACTTTTCTTGATTTCATCATCATTACATTCCGATTCAGATTCACCTTCAGATTCATAATTCTTATCAACTTTAATATCATCATATTTATCCTCTTTATCTTTGTTTAATGATTCCCGTTCTTGTTTTTGAAATAATCTAGGATTTAATTTATAACCAAGCAAGTTATTTTTTTTTCTCTTTATAGAATCAGCAAATAAATCAGTTTTATCATCAATATTATCCAATTTATCTTCCATGACATTGATTATTTTATTCTTTTTTTCATCAATTGTTTGTTTTATTGAATCTCTAGTATTGGTTAATTTGGTTAATTTATAATCCAATTTCTTATCCAATTTTTCATCCATTTTTTCAATTGTAGGTTTTGGATCATGGGTTAAATCTTGGGTTAATTGTTTGGTTATATCTTTTTTAATACTTAATTTATCATGAACTTGTCGTAATACTTGTGATTGAACTTCAAGATCATCAACTTTCACGATATCCCCCAATGCATCAACTACTGATTGTGATTGAATTATAGTAGAATTATCAACACCATCAATTTCCCTCATTGAATCATCATCTACTTCTTCTTCTCCTTGCGGTTGATTCTTTTTAAACACAGGTAATATATGAATCATTTGATTTTGAATTTTTAAACAATAACTATCTTGTTGATTATTTTGATTAACATTACAATAAACAGCATGAATTAATGATTCATAATTAACTTGTTTTAACCAAATATTTGCAAATTTATCAAAAAATGAAGATATACTACCATTACTCAAATAATTTTTAATCGATATTATAGGTGAACTAACCCCTCCTCCTCCATTACCTCCTCCTGCTCCCATATTATGAGGTTTTTTAAATTCAGGTTCTGTTTCATTAAACATAAATACAATCATTGGTTTTTCTTCACTTAATTGATTTCTAAAAATTGGTAAATAATCACTTGGTAATCGAATTACACTTTTATGATATATTGTCATATTTTTTTTTTTCAATTCTAAACCATGAAGAATATCAGATGGTATAACCATATAATAATCAATTAAATTTAATAAATTTGGCATATCAAATGGGATACTTTTAATTAAAAATTTATTTAAATTCTTAAATTGACTGAATTGATCAAATTGATGGTGTTGATTAGTAAATAATGGATTCATCAATGATGATGATGATGATGATGATGATCTTGTTGTATTGAATATGAAAAATGTCTTGAATACATCAGGAATTAATAATTGATCAGTTGATGTTAAATTTAACCACCGTCTTGAATTATCTTCAGAATAAGAACCATTATTATCATTTTTCATATTTGGAATCAAATTGATCAATCCTAAAGTTTGAAACATTGTTGGATTAATTAATTCTCTAGGAATAAATAACAAAGTACTATTCATCACATCTTTATCATCTTCATTATCACGAGTATGACTATCATTGATTATATTGGGTAAAGTTACTAGACTGGAATTACTATATGGATTATTAACAGACATCAAAGATTGTAATGAAGTAAATAATTTCAGTTTTGTTTCTCTAAGTGAAAATAATGTAGGTTTTACAATATTGGGCCATTCTGGAGGAAGTACTAAACTTTGTACTAATATGATGAGATTCAAATATGCTAAAATCATCATTGGGGATGTGTGCAATATTTGGAACAATCGTAATAAAAAAACTATTAAGCAATAGATTTTTAAATCAAAACAGAAAGGGGAAAACAATTTTTTGGATAAAAGTAGTGATTTGTGATTTGTGATTTGTGATTGGTGATTTGTGATTGGTGATTTGAAATTTTTGGTATTCTTTAATGAAGCGTCACACTTAAATAAATAAAAAGTTGCAAAAAAAAAAAAAAAAAAAAAATTCCTTGATTCAATTTGTGTCATAATATTTCAAAAAGTATACACCAATATTTTATTTTTCCCTCTATGTTTTTCCTTTTCCCATTCTTCATTCAAGGCAAACATTTCGCCATTCTGATTAAGATAAAATTCTTTCAATGGTTCTTCTGCTTCTTCTAATGATTGTCGTTTGTTTCGTTTACTACCTGATCGTCTAATCGTACCACCACCATCATTTGGACGAGGAGCAGCAGGTAGTTCATTTCTATTATAATCTGCATTTAATCCCTTTTGACTATAATCAAAATTCAAATCTTCCAATAAGTTCAAACGCGAAATATACAAAGTAGTAATAAACATGACCATATTCATCACCCAAAGAAAAGTAGATATGATAATAATTGCACCCACACCTCTTCTCATATTCCAAATTTCTTGAGTACGATAATTATTTTCAGGAAATATCTTTGTTATGATAATTATAAATGCAGCGAATTTACAAATGGTACTTACCAAACAATAAAAACTTCCATTTCTAACTTCATAATTAATTATCTGTAATGCAAATAAAAGGGCAATAACCAAAGATATGATCCCATCAGCAATCATATATCGATAATAACCTCCAGAAACATCATTATCACGTTGTAAAAGTAATGAAGTCAAGACTATTTCAACAACACTACAACAAATTTCAAAAACATATAATATAAAATTACCACTAATTGAAATCAGTTGACCTCGATATTGTTCTCCAAATCGATCACCTCTAAATGAAATAACCGGTCGGTTCATAACTTGTTTAATTAATTCTTTTTCTAGTCTTTGTTGTGGGGTCAAAATACTTTCTCCGTCTCCTTGACTACCAAGTCCCATAGACATACGTTGTTGTTGTTGTTGTTGTTGTTGAGGATACATTTGTGTTGTCGGTTGTGGCATTGGTGGTAGATTATTATTCCCCATTTCATTTGGATATGGAGCACCAGATGCGATTCGAGTTTTGGCTGCATCTTTTGGAGGAGGTGGAGGTGCCATGGGCTCAGATACATAACCAAAATGATCTTGTGGAACTTGAATTGAAATTGAATATTTAGCCTTCTTCTTGGTGTCTCTCTTGGGTAATTGAATAGGTTCAAATGATGATGTCTGTTGTTGTTGTGGTGGTGGTGGAGGTGATGGATGTTGTGTATTTCGATCTTCTTGTTGTCTCAAACGATTATATTTACCTCCACTTTCATTAATTTTAGTTGAATATAAGGGAATAATAGTATCCAATGTCAATTTACTCGAAGAAGCATTATCATTATCTTCAACTAACATATCCATATCCATATCCATCTCTGTATTTGTATTTGTATTTGTATTTGTATTTGTTGGTGTTGTATTCCTTGATCTTATCTTTTGTGTATCTCCGTAATCAAATCTTGAAACGTCACTAACCACTCGTATATCGTCTCCTCCATATGGTCTAAATGGTGGTACTGTCATGATTGGAAATGAAATGAAAGTAACAAATTGAATAGATATAAACTGAGTTGTATCCTAGTTGAGAGTTAGTGAATGGAGAATAGGTGGGAAGTTGTTGTAAACGAGTTTTATTAATTTTAAATTGCATTTAAAGTTTTTTATTAATTTGTATGAGTTACAATTTAAAAAAAAAAAAAAAAAAAAATAGTTGGGAATTGCAGATCATTGAACGCCGTGCACGACTTGTATAGTCTAAACACTTGGTTGCAATATTTCCCAATTAGTGCGATTCACAAACATGTTAAAAATCGCATCAAAGAGAGAGAAAAACCCTGGAACTCAATTACATGCAAAAGTTGATGTATTTGGAAGTTACATGCATGGAAGTATATGGAATAAATAAATACAAACTCAACTGAATCACTTATTTACCAATTACAATGACTTTCTTCCATTTTAACAAAGGCTCCATCAAACAAGCACATTGTTAAATGAGTCAAACGAGGTGGAGGATATTCTGTGCCTGGTTTCAATTCTAATGATTGAAAACATTGTACCAATCTAACCAAAACATAACCAGCTTCAGTTAAGGCAAATTGTTGACCCAAACAAATTCTTGGACCTCCATTAAATGGTAAATAAGCCCAACCTAAATTTCTTGTTGAATGTTCAAACCATCTTTCTGGTCTATACAAACAAGCATCATCACCATAATATTTTGGATCTAAATGAGTTGCAGATATAGAATATTGAACAACTTCACCTTTTTTAACAAGAATAGGTTCATTACCAGATCCACCACCACCATGTGGTAATGTAGTATTTTTTTTAGCAAATCTTGCATTTCTAGGAACACTTGGATGTAATCTTAAAGTTTCATTTAAAATTGCCTTTAAATATTCACATCTTTTTAAACTTTCAAATGTAATTTCTTCAATACGTGATTCATCTCCAACACCAAAATTATCTTTAATTTCTTCATGTAATTTCCGCCAAATATCGGGGTTTTTGGCTAATTCAAACATAGCAAATGATAATAATCCAGCAGTGGTGTCTCTTCCAGCTAACAAGATATTCAAAGATTGATCACGTAAAACATTAGGATCTTTGGTTTGTTTGGCTAATTCGTATAAAAATACATATCCACTCAATTTTTCAAATTCTTCAGGGGATGCATTCAATGCTTTGTTGACATAATATTCACTAAATTTATGAACAATTTCATTACATTTTCTGAATTCTTTATTATTGATTAACCAATAAAATCTTTGTAAAACAGCTCTTGTAGAAATATATTCTTGTGCCTTATTAAACGCTTGAGCAAATTGTTTTCTTTCTTCAAAGTCATCGTCATCTTCTTCTTTATATCCAATGGATTCATCTTTTAAAGAATGAACAGACTCTCCAAATAAAAACTCAGTAGCAGAATCAACAGTAAATCTGAAAAACAATTCTTGAATATCAAAATACTCCCCCTTGTTTTTAAGTATATGTTTTTTCAATAATTGGAAATGTGGTTCTAATAAAGTGACATGACCAACTTGTTCCCTAGAAAATTGTGGACGCAACATAGATCTACTATGTTTCCAACCTTCACCATCCAAAGTAAATATCCCAGCCCCTAATAATGGTTTGAAATATCTTAATCTACCACCTAATGAAAAATCATTAAATTGAGTAGCCAATATAGCTTTAATATTTTCTGGATCTTTTGTTACAATGAATTGATTACCAAAAATATAAGTTGAAAAAGTGTCGATATTATTATAAAAATGTGAATTGAGTAAATCAACTTGTCGACCTATTTTCTTAGCTTTAAGGAATTGTAAACCAAATTTGAATCCAAACCATCCATCTGATTGGGTATATTTAATTGGTTTTGCACCTAGTTTTTTCCGCAACACATTAGTACGAATACGGGAAAATAAATAATGGAAAATAAACACAATTGGTAATATGATATACCAATAGGTAATAAATTTTTCAAACATTAGAAGATACAAGTAGTATGGGGGTATATAAATGTTAATATGAAAAAAATTCAACTTTTTCAATTGTTGCTAAATTTTCTTCTTTTTTTGATCCCCCGGATTGTCTCTATTTATATATTTACTATTATTTCTAATAATCATATACGAATTTACAAATTGTTTAAGGGAGATTTTTTTAAAAAACAATGTAAAAATGAAATTGTAAGAGGGAAGTGGATGATGATGATAATGATTATGGTGTGGAGAAAGTGGAGCTGCTTAAATATTGACAAACAATAGGCGGGGGGACCATATTCTCCTTAAACCTTCCCTTGGTTTTTCGTATTGTATTGTAATTTTTTATATCCTCGGTTTTAATAAATTTAAAAATTTACTATTTATTAGATAAGAAGTTAAATATAGACACACTTTACTGTTTTATACACTAATTGGTTGTTGATGTTGTTGATGGTGGAAATATGGAGGAGGGGAGTCTTGAATTTCATGCGCAACAGCAGGGGTCGTGGACCTAGACCTAGACCTAGACCTCTCATCTTCATCAGTTGCATCTCTTTGCTCATCACGCATTGGTTGAACTTGATATCCTTCTTGTACTTGACCACCATTCCTTTGTTGTGGAGCATACTGTCCTTCTCGTCCTCCTTCTCCTCCTGCAGGTGGTGGAGGATTATGAATATGAATTTCATTAACTGGTGGTGGTTGTTGTTGTGGAGGTGGATTATTACGAGATCTTGAAAATCCTCTCCAAAACATAAACATCATTGGAATATGCCACATTCTTCCAAGTCCAAACCATCCTCTTCTCCGTTGTTGATTGACATTAACATTCTTGTTGACCGTTTTCTTCTTGTATCTGGTTTGATTGTTCCGGTTATAACCTTGATTGTTATTGTAGTTGTTATTGTAGTTGTTGTTATTCCTATTGTATTGATTCTGATTAGCATATTGTGAATTTCCCTGTGATTGTGATTGTTGTTGTTGTTGTTGTTGTTGTTGTTGTTGTTGTTGGGAACTTGAATAGTTTTGTCGATTATAATTGCCCTGTGGCTTGTTCTTTGAATAGTTTTGTTTTGTACCACTTTGATAATATGATCGGGTTCCATAACCACCACTTCTATTACCACCACTACTACCACCATACCTAGAACCGTAACTGGACCCGTAACTTGAACCGAACATTGAGGAGCCGTAGCCATAACCTCCCATTCTTCCGTAACTTCTTCCGTACATGATTAATATATTATTATTTAAATTTTGTATTATGTAATTGTTGAATAGTTTTTGAATTGTTGAAATTTACGAACTAAATTGACTAAAATGATATTTTACATTGCTATTTATATTAATACCAAATAAATAATAAAGGGATACAGAAAATTACTATTAGTCAGTCATTATGTGCCCCTCCGCTCTCCGCAATAACAACTACGTAATAAACAAGAATGAGTTTTTAGATATATCTTTTTTTTTTTTCATGACAGGGATAACGTAAGATGTCATAGTTCCGAATATGGATGATTCATGACGCAAGAATATAATAATTATAATAAATGTGAAGTAATTAGTAGTGCATCAACAATGCGGGAAAAAAAAAAAAGGAAAAATTAGAAGCTAAAAAAAGGAACATCGAATGATTGCATAAACATGAATGATTCCATAACGTAAAGGTGTGTCATTGCTTTTTTTTTTCCTTTTTCCTTTTTATTTTGTAATAGCGATAATATGTAATAGTTCCAAGAAATAAAAAGAATTGTGATGATGATGAATCAAGGAGGTTTTTTGATTCATGATCATCCATTGACGTCTAGAAAATCTACGAAACCCACAATGAAATTATCAGAAAGGGCTATGGACCAGATTTTACGTCATCATATGGGAGAGGTTGCATCTTCTACTTTCCAAAATAACGGAAAATTAAATTATTTATCCTTTAATTTGCAATTGTTAGTTGGATAAAGTATATGGTAATAAAATTGGTAAGTACACGCGGTTCCAAGAATGTTTTTTTTTTTTTTATAAAAAAAACTCCTTTATAGTCGAGTAGCATTGAAATTATCATCAAAATTGAAGATAGATCATACGTCGTAGAGAAAAGGAACTATTATTGAACCACTTTTGGTTTTTTGGATATCACCGCACATACAGTTTGTTTTACCGTAACTGCCACAAAAACCAACAATAAATGATCTAGTAATTGACACTAAACTCCACTGCGTATCACAAAGACGAGTTGATCAGTATCAGAAGCAGTCTTCAATGATAACAATAGTAACTCAATATTTATCCTGTGAAAACGTATGTTGAATAGAAATGCTACTGAATTTATGGATTATCATAAAAAAAACAAGTGATTGAGAAAATGACCTTTTTTTTTTTTAAGTTAATATCTATCGACTATCAACCATGTAACGAGAAAGTGTATAATTGGATTACGCTTAGTTTCAATGATTTTCGTAAATGCATCTACTTATCCACTTGTGAAGAAGAAAAAGAAGAAGAAGAAGAAGAAGAAAAAAAAAAAGTAAGATCTAAAATGTTGCAGTATATAAGGGGCACCACATGAAATGGGATGACTCATTAGTAAGGCGGTCATGACACCAATCTTTTTTGTTTAATGCTGGGAGTCATACTGCAGCACGTGTTGATAAATATGTAGTAACAAGGTAACACCTACACGATTATTGTTTTTAAGGTCTGGTGAAGGGGTTATAAAACTTTTCTCTTTCATTTATTTGTGTAGCATGGTTTTATAATCATCGGGGGCAAGCCCTTTGTGTGGAATTTTCAGTGTAGGAAGTATGTGGACTTTGTGGGAGATGCCGGATAATAAAAAAAACGTTTAGGTAAATTACTTACATTAAACAGCACCACCACAGAACGAAATAGATAGATAAATTTTTCTTTAGTAACGCCCCCCCTTGTGTTTGCTTATATCCACTTCGTTTAACTCTATGTTTTGTTACTTGCAATATGAAAATGTTACTGTAAATTGGGGGGGGGAATATCACATCGCTTTCTTTCCTGTGTGCTCCTATAGTAAGTTTATATAGCAAGTAAGAAAACACACATGTTTACCCAAAAGAAACTCCCTGTGGGAATAGGAGAGAGAAGAAAGAAAAAAGAAACCAAAAAAATAGAAATGGGTCGTGTACATGCGCAAGTGTGTCAGTAGCAGCGTGTCGTATGTCGTATGTCGTATGTATGTCGTGTGTCGTGTGTCGTGTGTGTGTGTCGTGTGTGTTAGGAGAGTAATAGGGGCGTGTACTGCTGGACGAAAGGTTGGATTTGGTGGGTGGGTGTGTAATGGTGACACAGAGGAAAAATATTTTCATAAGGAAATCATCATCACAAAAGAATAAGAAACCTTTTTCTTCCTTTCTTCTTTTTTTCTTTTTTCTTCTTTTTGGCTCTTTAGTCAACCATGATTCCTCAACCACAGATTGAAGCAGTTATGGATTATGAACAAATGTCCAAGTTTATAACTTGGGTAGCATTTAGGATGTTAAAACAACCTCATAATCCATCGATTAACTTCGAACAACTGCTTAATCTGTTACTCTTTGCTACCCGTTTGACAAAGACAACCATCTTGGTTGCTATAGAGTATCTCAACCAAAGATTCTCCCATTTGGATGTTCCTAGTATGGAAGAAGGGGAAATGTTCACCCTTTTGGTTGTATCCATGATGTTGGCCAATAAAAGTCAGGATGATGCTACTTTTACTGCTCGTTCTTGGTCTCAAGCAAGTGGTATCAGATTGGATATGTTGAATGAATATGAGAGAAAATGGCTCGAAGATGTTAAATGGGATTTATTCATCAACAAATTCCTGGAAAACATCCAAATTTTGGAAAAATGTTGGCATACTTATTTACAAAATGGGTTCAACAATACTGAGACTACTACCACCACCAACACCGCGAACACCGCGAACACCGCGAACACCGCGTCAAACACGCCTATTTCGGTTCCTCCATGTGCAACTACTGTTAACACTTGCATTAATTCGGGTGCTCTTGCTTCTATTGCTGGAGTAACTGCGGCTATGTCACACAATAGTGCTTATAATAGCAATAACAATAGCAATAACAATAGCAACTGCAACTATAACTATGGTTATAATGAACCTTCATATTCATCCTATAGTTATTACCCACAGTCGTACAGTTATTATCCACAATCATATAACTATTACTACTCACAAGCTGCCCCACTTACTCTGGTTCCGCCAGTTGCCCCAGTTCCTCAAATGCCTCCAATCCCACCGGTTCAATCGTTATATTACGATCCAGTTGTTATTCTGGTATTTCCTTAGACCCTTTTGTTTTGGTTTATTTTGTTAGTTTGATTTTTATTTTTTTTTTTTACCAACTTCCAACCTCCTCCTGCTGCTCAACATCACAAGCACTTCTTTGATTACTCTCTAATTATCCATTTTGTTTTGTTTGTTGGTTATCACCTTTACTCGCTGCTCTTAATTAATGAATTAATTAATTATTATATTGATTGTGTGTGTGTGTGTTTTTTTTTTCGATTTTTTTTTTTTATCATATTCATAAAAATTTAATAATATACATTAACATTTTTTTTTCTTTTTTTGCAACTATACATGTAGTTGGTTTTACTCTTATTCTTCTTCTTCTTCTTCAGCTACTATACCTTGTTCTTTATCCAATTTTTTAGCAGCCTCAGCAAAATCAATCACTTTACCCCTAGTTCTTCTACCTGTGGTAATAATATTTGATTCATCAATTTCCAACAATTCATCTTCTTCATCATCATCATCATCTTCATCGTCAAATTTCCCTTGTTCGTAATCTTCATCATCTTCTTCTTCATCCCCTTCTTCTTCTCCTTCTTCTCCTTCTTCTTCTTCTTGTTCAACAGGTTCAGCACCAGCTTCTTTAGCTTCTTCCTTTTCTAATGCTTCATCTTCTTCATCATAATTTCTTCTTCTTCTTTTCTTTTTCTTATCCAGTGTTCCTTCAACTGATCTCTTTTTGGATTCTTCTTCTTCTTCTTCTTCACCTTCATCTTCATCTTCATCTTCACCTTCACCTTCTGTTGTTGGTTTTTCTTCAGTTGCTGCAACTTCAACTTCAACTTCAACGTCAACTTTTTCTTCTTCTTCTGGTTGTTCCTCTGGTTCTTCTTCTGGTTCTTCTTCTGGTTCTTCTTTGAATTCAATTGGTTTTTCTTCAATTGGTTCAGACATTATATGTATGTATATATATGATTGTAATTGGGGAGGGGGGAAATGTATAAATTAATGATATCTAATACAAATGAAGTAGAATTTTTGAAAAACTTGGTTGTTTTGGAGTATTGACCAGAAAAATTCCACGCTGGTTAACCAATTTTTTCGCTCTCTCTCTGTCTCTCTTTCTTTAAATTACCCCCCTGCGGTAACAAAATATGGTTTATGCACGCATACACGTACACACCTCCATAACCAAATATAAGCGACTAATATTTTTTTTTTTACTTCTTTTTCTTTCTTTCTTTCTTCACCATTTTTTTAATCCACTTGTTGAATATTAAGTTGATGATTTCAGTTTTTGATATAATTTTGGAAATGATTAGTAAATTCAGTAAGCATGATTTCTATTAACATTACTCACCTCCCTTTTTCCATCTTAGCATCTATCAACGTATAGTATATCACAATATATGTTTTATGTCGTATCGTTTTGTTTATCAATTTGTTTATTCATTCGTCCGTAAACTCTTGTTTCTATTGAAGAATATAGTTAATCATGATGCAAGAGGTTGTTGTCTCTCATACACACCAAAACAAAACAACTGTGTCAAGTTCAATAATTTAATATATCTCTTTCTATATACAGTCCTTTTTACTTTTTACTTTTTACTTTTTGTTCGTACCAGTGATCATTAATTTTTATACCAGTGCGCCAGAATTATTTGTACCAACTCTAGTAAATAATTTAATACCAGTGCTCACTAATTGTTCAAACCAATGTTGGCTGCTATTTGGTATGAAAATTAAGGGTCACGTGTTATGAATAATTTTGTCGCATTAGTATGAACAATATTGTCCGCCTTAGTATGAGCATTTTTCTACAAGTAATATGAACAATTTTGGCACGCTACTTTGAATTAAATGTAAAAAGACTGTACTCATTGTGTTGGATTATTGTAGGTGGGAATGTAGTGGTATGGAGATATGCGCTGTAAGTATAAATTAGTGACGGCGGTAGTACTATTATAGCCTTTTCTCATATCGCCTTAGTATTTATATAAATTATTGTATCATTAGTTTGCTTTGATTGGTTGCTTTGATTCGTTGCTTTGGTTTGTTAGTTAGTTATATGATTCTTCTATGATTCTTCTACTGGAATGAATGTCGAGATCAGTCAACTTGTCTCTTACACAAGTTGTTGGTTATTTTATTGGCAGGAGCAAAAACATCGGAGGGTTCATCATCATACAAACCAAAAAAAAAAGAGTACTGAAAAAAAAAAAAAAAAAAAATTGCACTGATTAATATATATTCTATCACAACTGATTTCAATCAAGTAGAAAATGTTAAAAGCTACGGCATATATGCGATTGACTATAAGTCGTCGAATGTTTCTGCATACTACTATTCTACTGCATTACAAATTAAAACAAAGGTCACAAACTTCTTTTAAATTTGATGAATACATTCCTACCATGAATGTTGCAAGAAGAACTAGTTTTAAAAGTGGTTTAAAATCTGATAGAGACTTAGCTTTAAAAATTTTAAAAGAAAACTATTCCAATGATCGGTTTTGGGATGATAATAAAAAAGTAATAGACATTAATAAATTAACAGCACATGATCTACGATTCACAAGTAAATTACCAAAAGAAATCTTTACCAATTTACTCCGAATGGATCAAAATAATGGTAAACGAATTGATATGTTTCTAGCATTTACATTGTTGGGTACTAATGGGAAACAAATATCAAGCAAATCTTATGTTAGGGAAAAGATCAAGATGTTGTTGGATGCTGATAAAGATATTGCTCGAGCATTATACTTGTGTCATCTTACTGAAGGCGATGTCAGTGTTGCAGCAATGAATGATATTATGCAATTTGTATTGGAAACTGGTAAAATCAATGAAGGTTTGAAATTATTCCAAAATAGGAAATCATATGGAATTCTGACTAATTTTCATACCTATGTTATTTTATTTGATTCCATGGCAAATGCACTCCAATGGGGCAAAGTCGATAGTTATTATGTCGATACTGTATTGAATATTTTTAGAAATTGGAGACTCGAATGGGCAGAAAATGATAAAACTATACCCATAGATGGTTTCAATGCTTGTTTAAGAGTTTTAGTTAAAGATTTTACAAATGGACAAGATGCAGCTTGGGAGTTTTTTGACGAATTATTGGAAGATAAAGAAAAGGGATTACCAAATATTCACCCCAATACCAAAACATATAGCATATTTCTTCATGGTATCAACCAATATTTTGAAAACGAACGACAGAAAATTGTTAATGATGAGAATTTGAGTAATGATTCACGTATTTTACAATTATTGGATTTGAAGGCTGGTCATATCGAGATGGCTGAGATGATTTTCAACAGAGTCAAGTCATCAGCAACACCTCCTCCTCCTCCTCCTCCTCCACAATCACAATCACAATCACAATCACAACCAGAGAGTTCATATATTGATGAAGAAGCTTATATTAAAGCTGTAATGACTTGGAATAGAACCAAAGTTGATATTGATATGAAATTGGTTAGCACTTATGTTTCTGCCTTGTCCAACAAAGCCATCGATGTTGATGATGTGTTGCAACTGGGTTCCCATTATTTGTACGATCAGGCAGCATTGAGGATATTACAACAAGTTTCCCCTGAAATTAAAATGATGTTAGATTTTGTCGAAGTTGTAACTGGTACTTCCCCATTTAAAATTGATGAAACACTTGTGGAGAAAACTGAAAAGTTTATTGATAATGCCATTGCCACCAATCACGAGAATACCAAATTAAGGTTTGTTGCAAACGTTGAAATGGTAAACCCACACAAGGTGCTTTCTAATATGAAGATTGATGATTTCAATCCAAAATTACCACGTCCTGACTGTGGCAAACCGGTTCCATTGATTGATTTCCAACGGAAAGTCGATGATAACCCATCACAAGAGCAGCAACGATATGGAGTCAACAAATTGTTATTGAAGCAAGCCTTTGATTGTTTGATTAATATGGGCAAATTGAATGAGTTCGTAATTGCATATTATTTTGTGTTGTATAAATGGGGAGGTGTGAATATTGACTTGTCTGTTTTCAAAAACAGACCATTTGTTCTTGATGGGGTTTTAAAACCCGATTCCAAACCTAAACCAGGTAAAAAGGAAGCAGTTCAATCTATTGTTGATGATAAATTTTTAGAAATGTTTGTTGATACCATGTCCTACAAATGTTCTGAACGTGGAGTACCACGAATGAATTTGATTTTGGAATTATTTAAAATAATATGTTCTAAAAAATACAATCCTGCTGGAGTAACCCCTCATATTCAAAACATAACTTCTATAGCAAAAGTTTTACTTTCGGATATGAATTATTATAATAAAAAAAATCATCATGATGATGGGCTGGAATCCAAAGATGAAGTATATACTTATGAACAATTGGTATCATTTGCCAAAAATTTCGCAAAATTCACCGATATTGGACTCGATTGTGCTAAAAATTTCACCTTATCGGATCAACTCCCAGTATCATATCATCTTATAATGAATAAAATACTCAGCAAATTGTTATCTTCCAAATGGGAAAATCTCACTGAAGAACAATGCATTTATGTGAATAAATTGATTATAAGAGCCGGTATCATGTATTATTTACCAGATATACTATTACCTAAAATTAAAGATATAGTTTATCCAACCATACTTAACATACCATTGAATAAATTGGAACAAAATTTATCCAAAATTGAAAATTTAACCGATAATAATATCAAATTATTAAGTGCAATATGGAAATTATATTCATTGGATGATGTTCCTTATCCTGATAGAATGAAGGCATTTGAAGAAATTCGTTGGAATATATATAAGGCTATTGATCTTGATGATATTGAAATTTTTCACCTGGACTAAAAAAATATTAACATTAACCAACAAACAGACCGAGGTACAACAACAACAACAACAACAACAACAACAACAACAACAACAACAGTATGAGGTATAACTGGCAGAAAGAATGTGGGTGGAACAAGTGTAGAAGAATAATCTTAAAAAATAATGATCTTATCTTGTTTATAGTAAATAAATGAATAACATGTATAAAGTTTTAAATTCAAATAAGGACAAACAAAATTGTTCATATTAAAAGTCGGACAAACGCAACTCAAAGTAGGATGGTATCGAACGTGTCCATAAAGGAAATAAAAATGAATCAAGTAAATAATTGAGTAAGCAAATCCAGAAAATGTATTCACCTACTTCTTAATTTAACTTCTTTTTGAGTTGGTGGTGGTTTGGCGAGATATAACTATCTTTATTTTGTGAGTGTAGTCGGGACTATGTTGGTAGATTGAATAAAGAACTGGGAGTTTAATACTCAGATGTAGTCATATTTCGTATAAGTGAAATCACTCTCCAGTTATTTAAACACTAATTTTCCTCTATACGTTGATTGACTATATAAAAGTCTTATATAATTATAAATTACAAATTT
>JAJLZW010000060.1:49800-71213 GCA_030572435.1 Candida labiduridarum
TGAAGTCATGCAAACTGGTCATATTCCTTTTTTAGCAAAAAACACCTACTTAAACCAATCAAACTCATCTCAATTAACGTCATACACAAAGACATCGCAATCCATAAAGATTGAGTTCACGTATAAACACCAATTAAGCCGTGTGTGTTTTTTTTTTTTTTGGGGGGGGGGGAAGATTCCAAGTCAACTACATGACAGTAACCTTTTCTATATCTAATTAGTCTCTCAATAATCTATGAACTTTGGTGATAAGTGAGAGAGACTATGTTTCTAAGAATAAAAATTATGCAAAAAAATCAATCAGTTTTAGGGATATACATGTTCATCCATATAACTTGATTTATCCCCCCCCCCTTGATAATTGAATTATGACAACTTGTTGGTTTTGTTTTTGATCTCACAGTATTCACAATTAAAAGAAGTGATAAATGTATATTATTCTAAACTATATAGAATAAAGATTAATTTATATAGTAGCATGATTCTATTACTATGAATAGAAAGATAAATAAGTTGTCAAATAAGAATAAAATGTAGCAAATTTTTTTGCAAGGCCCTTGAAAGCTCATATTATCTTTATTAAAACACAGTAATATTTTTTTAAATAGTAGATATAATTGTTTTTTTATTTTTTTGAACGTTGGTTTCCTATTGATCGTTTAAAAAGGAATTTTACTTATTCCGCATTATATTCAACTCATGTTTAAAGGGATCATTATTATAAAAAGTATTGTATGGTTGCTTATTGATATCTTCCTCATTTCAACCATGTTACAATTGGAGATTGTAAGTCAAAAGCTAATTAACCAATAATATATGATTTTTAAATCCAATTACTTCCAACATCACTCTGAAATAGTGAATATTCCATACAAATATTGTGAAGTAATCAGTTAGTCTTGAAGAAATTCTTATTTGCAACATTTTTTTTTTTTCGCAATCTAATAGAAATGTTGTGACAATTTATCTGCTTAAAATTTGTACCAACAGCAACAACAACAACAACAACAACACTTAACCAAACAAAGATACATTAAAGTAGATATAAACATATAATGATAACTAGAGTTTTAAATAACTATCTTTTTGTGGATTTATGTAACTACGTGTTTGTAATTTTTTGAATTAATTCGAATGAGTATTTGGAATACGATTGTTGACGTTTATCTGGAACATCCAGAACAAATAGTTAGAACAGTTCAAAGGAACATTGATAAGAGCAATTTCATATCAAATTACAGTTGTTGTTTGGGTCCACAATTAATTGTAACATGAAATACCGTTTTTAATTTTAAAATGTGACTAAGAATGTTCTTTATCATTGAATATACAATTCTTAAGAACCATTATTTGCTTAATCCAACTTGATAAGAGTACATCGATCGACAGAATTGATACCCCACTAGCAAATAATCAGACGTAGAATCAGTGAAGAGAAATATCATTACTAAATGAATATTCAATAAGCTTTCCATTTAAAGTAATGTAATGTAAATTCTAATGCGATGAGGAATGGAATATCATAGTTTATTTAACACTTACAAAAAAGGGATCCAAGTTTAAATGATATAGTTTAGTGATAATCCAACACCATTGGCTTTTAAAACTTACCGCGCAGTGGACGCCGCATTCCTGCACCAACGCCAAAAAAAAAAAAAAAACACAACGAATTTGTTTGTTTACATTTTGTCAATCTCATCTTCATCACCACCCCCCCAGGCCAAAAAAAACTTCGTTTTTAAACATATATTCATTTCCCTTCATTTCCACAGCAGCAGTATTTTATTATGCCATCAATTCCTTTATATCTTAAAGTTAAAGGATTTTCAACAGTTCCTGGGGAATCTCCTCATTTCCATCAAGTATCATCAACAACCATAACTTTTAATGAAACAGAATATAGTTTTCAATCCATCTTTAATGAATCAAATCATGATTATTCCCAATTGATCAACCCTGTGACTAATTCCAATTGCAATTCTTGTATTCTTTTAATGGGTCCAACTGGTAGTGGTAAGACCACTATGTTGAAACAATTGATTGCTGGTAAATCATCAACTTTTAAGAATAATAATAATAATAATAATAATAATAATAATACTGGTATTGGTGGTATTGGTGGTGGTGGTGGTGCTCCTGCTTTTATCACCGCATTTGAGATTTCCAGAAATAAGCATGTTGTGGATTTATTGGATACTTCATTATTGGAATTCAAACATGTTCAATCAAATTTTGAAAGTACCTTGAAGAGGGTAAAATTCAATCCCGATGTTTGGAAAACGATTTGTAAAAACAGAGCCACACAATCTACTGAATTTAATCCCAATTCATCACGTAGTTGTCTTGTGGTAATCATTTATTATCAAAACACAAGAACCACATTTATTGATTTAATGGGTAATGAGAAAAAAACCATTGGTTGTAATAATGTTTTTGCTAATTTGAATAATTCTGCAATTAGTCAATTGTTGGTTAATCCCAAATCTATAAGATCAGATAATTTAATAACAAATTTCATTTTTAAACATCATCCAAACTTGAAAATAATTTTGAATTTAGATCCTCATGGTGATCCATCATTGATAAAATCAAGTTTAACTAATGTTGCTGATTTAGTGAAAAATTTTGAATTATCACCTACAACAACAACAACAACAACAACAATGGGAAACAATGATTCAATTACTAATTCAATTAAAAGAAGAGTTCCTAGTTATTCAAAACCAACATTATCTTCTAGTCGTCATAGTCCAGTGAAATTGCCAACCAAGAGATCCAGACAGGTTGATGTCAAGTTGGAAAAACTTGTTGTGAAACGCCTCAGAATAAAATCCGAACCAATCAGTCGTTGTCGTTCTTCGTCGAATTCCAATCCATTTATAGACAGAAATCTTAGATTGGCTAAAAGATCTATCAGTACTGAAACAGTTGTTGACGTTGATGATGATGATGATGATGATGATGATGATGATACTACTACTATTGAAGAAATTTCTCAATTGAAGAAGGAGAAGCAAGAATTACATGATAAATTTGTTGAATCCATTAAAGAAATCAAATATGATTTCATTGAATGCAAACAAGAAGCAAGTAAAATGATTAGTGTTTTACAAGACTTGGAATCAACAATTAATCAATTCAAGCAGGAAAATAAGGATATAAAACATAAAAATGAAGCAAAAATTACCCAATTGGTTAAAGAACATATTGCCAAAATGGATTTGCTCAATAACGAGTTTGTATCTTCAAAATCCGAATTAATTCAACAACATGAATTGGAAATGATAGATTTGAAAGAAAAATCTCAACAAGAGTTGGATGATATCACCAACAATTTTAGAAACTCGGAATTGGATTGGAAAAAACAAATGATGAACAATTCTCAAAAAATTGAAGAATTAGAAACTCGTATTCAATCATCGGTGAAAGAATTACAAGATTGTAAAATTCAATACCACACCGAACTTGAGCAATCAAAAGAATTACTTGGTAGAAAAATTGCAAACATAAAGGAAATGTCGGAAAAACTTGAACAATTTGAACATCATTTACAAGAAAAGGAGATTGAGTATAAGGCTCAATTGGAAGAATTGAATGTCTCCAAAACAGAAGAAGTGAAATCATTACATGATTCAATTGAGCAATATAAACATGCTATTGCAAATTTAGAGACTGGAAAGCAATCCATTGAACAAGATTGGCAAGCCACCTATTCTCAATTGGATAAAGAAAATAAAGACTTGAAACAGGATATCGACAATATGAAAGCAAAATCAAATGAAATGGAAAAGGCTTATCAGGAATTGAAAATCCAAGTCGAAACATTGCACAAACTGATTAATGAGAAAGATAATGAAATCAATCAGTTCAAGAAAACTATTCAAGAATTGACCGAAAAGCATATGGATGAAATAAGTCATTTGAAATCACAACATGTTAAATCAATTGAGGAGATTAAACAACGTGAATCAGATAATAATATGGTACACATTGATAAGATGAAAAAATTGACTTTTGACTTGGAACAATCCCAAAGGGCAAGACAAGAACAAGAAGACAACCATGCTATTGAAATTACTCGATTCAAATCAGAAATCACCACACTTAAAAATGAATCTATCATAAGAGAGGATAATTTCCAATTGATAAAATCAACATTGGAATCCAATTTATCCAATGAAAAACAATTGAGAATTAATGAAATTGCCCAATTGGAATCACAAGTGGGTAAATCGAAACAATTACAAAATAATTATGAAAATGATAAGGATATTGAAATTCAAAAATGGAGTGGATTAGTGGAAAATTTGGAACATAAAATTAAAAAACTTCAGAAACGTATCAATGAATATGAATCTGATAAAGGGAAACATAATGAAATGGTTAATGAATTAAACAATGAAATTAATTTGCAAAATGAGAAAATCAATAATTTGGAATATCAATTGAATAAACAAAAGGGTAATCCAATTAATATTGATTTAGGAATAGGCAAAGGAAATGATGATAATACTATTGAGTTGAATAAGAAACATGCTTTACAACTTTCAACGATGACTAATATATCACCTTCTAAGAAATCTCATAAAAAGAAATCTATTTCACCTTACAAAATTGATAGAAAGAAATGTCAAAGATTCGAATAAAGTCGGATAATTCAACCATCCCATCAATTAAATAATTAATACCCTTAAATCTTATACATATATTTGTTGTTTTATATAATTTTCTAACTTTTTTTTTTTTCATCATATTTAAATTAAACAGTTCTTCTATCGGTTAAATAACGAGAAATTGAACCAATTCCCGTAACTTCCACAGTTTTTTCAAACCAATTCAACAACAACCCACCTTGTTTTTGTCCATAATTACTACTCATATTTTTATATAAATATTTAATTAAAACATCTTGTTGTTCATTATTTAATCCTTGAATAAATCCAGTCAATTCATTTATATTATGATTATTTCTAATCGAACATAATATTTCAAATATGGTATTGGCATGAATTTCTTTAGTTTCTTCATTGGCAATATATGGAACATTATTCAATCCTAAAATTAAAGCTTGTTGGAATTGACCCGATGATAAATTCGATCTAATTTGATTGGCTACAGATTGAATTTGATCCAAATTGATGGGTGGAATGTCCAGTGGTAATAGATCTTCTTTGGATAAATGGTTTTCTGGTTCTAAGGCGTCAATGTCTATTTTTCTCCAATCTTGTGATGCCATTGTTTAAATCGTGATGTTATGTGAGGTAGGATGTTATGTATTGATAAGGGCGGTGATTGTTATCAAAGCTATCGTTGTAGGTTTCGTTGTTGGTTTTTTTTTGGGTTGAATTTTTTTTTTTTTTTTTTTTGGCTGGTCGGACTTAATCCTCTCACTGCCCTGCCGGTTCTTCGGTTAGTTTGGCCCATTCATTCATTGAGCGTAAAGCTAATTATTACAATTCTTCATTTAATATAAACTATATACAAGCACATTCAACTATACAATTACGTTTTTACTTTTTTATTTATTTTTAAAATCCTGGAGGTTTTGTTGATTCTTTGGGCAAAAGAGCCAAAAATTTATAAATATTTCCCATTTGATCCTTATCGGTTAACCTTCTATAAGCACCATATATTTTATCTTGAACATGTGGTTCTTCACCATTCATTTTCAATAATTGGTCAACTCTATACCCAATTCCAATATTATGTAACCAGTCACCTTGTGTAACTGGACCATAACTTTCAACAATGTTCTCAGACAATAGTTTTAGGTTTTCAAAATCTACGTCAATTGATAAATCAACTTCTCCAGGATTCCAAAATGGGGATACGAATTTATGTTGATATATGCCTCTTAACGAATTGGATGGTATCTCGTTTGATGTACCATAATCTATAACCAAAATTGCACCCTTATTGGTGTTGTTCAATAATTGTACCATTTTCATAATATATAATTCGGCATCGGGACAGATCTCAATTCTAGTTCCAACAGGTAAATCACGGTATCGTTTGCCAATTTGTGGTATCATCGACGATGGGGTTTCCTTTGGTGATATGGTAAGGTGGAATTCGGTATTTAAACAGTCGTCCTCAATTTCGGCATCTTTTTGCGTAGGTATTTCCTTGGATTCTAATTTGGGTTGAGTATTGTTGACGCTTGGAGAATGTTCAACCATCAATTCCCTCCAACCTTTCTCTTCACGAATAAAACTCTTGATGGGCAAGGCATCAAAGAATTCATGGGCAATTATAAAATTGGCAATATTAGTATCATTCTCATCATGTTTGATATCCTTTTCTGTATCTAACCAAACAATACCATTGCCCCATTTCGTCACCGACTTGTTATATCCTTCTTCGGTAGTTTCCAAAGCATGTTCTTCACCACACAACAATTTCCATTGTTCTTGACGCAACACCTTGGATGCTTCAATTAACAAAATCTCAATGTTTGGTTTCTGTACCGACAATTGAGCAACAAATTTGTTGAAAGTTTTCATAATGTCAAAAATCAATGTTCCCTTACCAGGACCGAATTCAATAAATCGTAAAAATTTGGGACAATTTTGTTGTTGCCAGATGGTGAAATACCAAATACCAATCATTTCTCCAAACACTGAAGAAATCTCTGGAGATGTTATAAAATCCCCCGTTCTTAAATGCAATGGGTTTCTAGTTGTGTAATAACCGAATTCAGGATGTGTTAAACATTGTCTCATGTACGCACTTAATGGTAATGGACCGGTTAATTTTATGGTGTGACTGAATAAATCAGACAAGTTATTGATTTTAGTTGATGATGAAGATGATCCTGTGCCATTGCCATTGCCACTAGCTTCTGGAAATTGGGCTATTTTCCCCAAATTTTCTCGAACGTTGTAGTCACCTTTTATTTGACCTTCCAATTTGGAGATTTGTTGTTCAATTACCTTTTTGGCTTCTTCGTATTCTTCTTTAGAAAATTTACCAAAGTATAATCCATTTTCATGTGGTGGTGGAGTTGTGCTTTTCTTTGCAGAGTCACTAGCAACAATAAATGATTGTGTAAAACCACGCGTTGGTATTCTAACTCTTTGAGTTAACCTCGTGTAGGAGTTACGTAGCATGGTGGTTAGTTGGTTGGCTACAGGTTTTAATGAAACTCATGGAGATTTAAAGGTTGATTTTTTTTTTTTCCGTCCTCGTTCTGGGCAGACCAGCTGGCCGAACGAACATCTTGTGGGGAGGGGCGGCGCACCAACAGTACCATGAAAGAAAACTAAGCATTATTGCTTAATTAAAGTATCAGTTTGTTGAATTGGGTTACACCTAGAGTATACGATATAAAAAGGTTAAAACACACTGGATGTGATTTTGATTAAGCAAAGTCAACCATTTTTTGAGACAAATTGGCACCCAATCTTGATTAAACAGAGAAAGTAACTTGTTAATATTGCTAGAAATTGGGGGATTAAGTTTTGATATTACCAGTTAACACAAGTGTTTCAATATAAGATATACAAAGATGATGTTTCTAATAATAGTTAGGAGCTGTTATGTAAATGTTTAGTCTCATCAAGTTTCAGAATTGTGTTTGCACTACATGCACAAATAATGGGCATGATGGGCATAATGGCATATCCACAATGAGAATGATTGATCTCTTACAACCTAATGACTTTAGAAGAGTCCCCCCCAATACTTGTCGTCGCTGTTGACCGAAAGTAGAGTGATTCATATAACTTAAGATACTTGCCCCTGTTCTTTGATGTATTTTACTTCATCTCGTAATTGATTTTTTTAAAAAAAAAAATTCCCTTAAGATGAAGCCATCCAGAACAATAACATTGCAAAACCAAAAAAAGCAACAAAGGTTTGTGATCAACATGCTGTATTACGTAATGGAGCTTTACACGTTTTACTGTTGAATCGTTTCCAGTTCGTCACCGTCTAATATCGTCGTAATGAACACCATTTGATATCCATGGAAATCCAACTACCTTCTTGTGTGCATAAACAAACCCTAACTCGCGAGTGTTGGTCATATATTAAAGCAAAGCCAGTTACGAGTGACACTAAAAAAAAATATAAGAAAAAATTCAGGAACCAAAATCAACAAACAAAAAAAACTAAAAATCAAATTTCTCGAAAAAAAAGCCAAATAGACAACTACACCAAAAAAAAGTACAACACTTGGTCACTATCACGTTGCTTTATTCCCCCAAGTACAACTAACTTTTCTCATGTCATTTGCGGAAAACTTCTGGACTCAAGATTACCACCAAGGGTTTGGCAATTTGTTCTTGCAATTACACCAAGGCATTTTGGAAAATAATGATTTCATCAAACTATTCGAAAAAAGAATGGAGCTGGAAATGATCTATGGAAATTCCTTGGAATCAATAATTTCCGAATCAAAACCAACCAGTTCCAGACAGTTGAATGATGACTATGTTTCAACAATTAAGAATGCCTACACCAAGATGACTGAATCGTTCTATAAACAGGGCCAGTATCATTTGCACATTGCGGAAAACATCGAAACAACCGTGTTACAGCCGTTCGACAAATGGTGTAAAGAACATGAACAACGTGTTAGGTTTTCCGAATTCACTTTAAATGACAAGTACAAGCTGTTGAAACAGAATCAATTGGCGGTGGATAAAATTCAGAAAAAATACTTCAACAAATGTAGAATGTTGGAGGAATTCAAGTCCCATTTCAACGAACAAGAGTTAGACGAAGCATTGAAGGATTTATCGTTGCACGAGCATGCTGGAGACAACGGTGAAGGCGGTGAACAGAAGTCAACAAAACAGCTTGGACCCAATGGCAATATTGAAGATCAACAAACTGGAGATGCCACAGAAGAAATATTCGAATTTACTCATGCCAGATATGATAAGAAACAAATGAAGGCTTTGCTTAGAGCCATGTTGACACATATTCCTTTGACTCCTCACAAGGTCCCCATTCTAGGTACATACCAAAATGTATCTACAGGAAGCAGCATAACCCAATGGTTACTAGAAAACATGCCCGAGTTCAACAAGAATTTGGAAAAAGCAGAAATATTTGGCCAGGATTTGATCAAAAATGAGTTTATTAGACTGGTTGGATCTATGGGTAAATCGTTTATCAATTCTTCACAATTTTTCTACCAATGGAAAGACTTGGCA
Organism: Candida labiduridarum; assembly: GCA_030572435.1. Taxonomy (NCBI): domain Eukaryota; kingdom Fungi; phylum Ascomycota; class Pichiomycetes; order Serinales; family Debaryomycetaceae; genus Candida; species Candida labiduridarum. The sequence goes on from JAJLZW010000060.1 coordinate 58,962, forward strand.
TTTCAATTATCCGGGGTTGAGAATGAACACGTTGTTGATTCATCAATTGCCAAATCTTTGAGTTTTAAATTTGAAGATGTTAAGGAAGCAATGGGAGTAAATACTGTGGATTTCAATGACAAGTCACAATTACCAAAATTAATCCATGAAGTTAATAACATAGACGCTCAGTATCTTAATTCTGTGGTTGAACTTGATAAAATCAGATGTGAATTCGAAGAGTTGGCCATGGATCATTTAACATTTATGCAAAAATGTGAATTAGATAGATTGAAAGCAATTAAGAAAGTGACCTTTGATTTCCTTTCCAGTTTTGCCAATAGAATCGTCAATCTAAAAAGCATTAGTGATGAGTTGGTGTTGTTAGAAGAGACCATTAACCCAATTAACGACTTGAAGTTTTTGATTGAAAATTATGGCACAGGTAAGTTCAAACCAATTGTCACTTTATATGATAATTACTATGATTCAAATATCAACCAAACATTTGGAGTTGATTTGAATGTTAAAGCACGATTGGATAAGAAGGTTGTTCCATATATCATACAATGCATATTGAGTCAATTGGATAATGTGTATCCAGATATTCAAAATGACGAAGAGAGGGTAAATCTTTGGACTCAACCAATACATCTTTCCAATGTTCATAAATTGAGATTCCGCTTGAATGAATTACAAGACCCAAGCAAAATTACGGCGATATTGAAAGAATCACATCCTTTGCTCATAACAAATGTATTGAAGTTGTATTTTATGGAGTTGCCCGATTCCATTATCCCACATAACTATTATGACGTTATCAAATTACTTTACACCAACTATCATGATGAATCACAAGCAGATTTGAGAATCAATGGGTTACAAAATGTGTTGTCGGAATTGCCCAAATGTAATTTAGCTACTTTGGATGCCGTCTTGACCCATTTAAACAGACTAGTGAGTATAATTGGTACCCAAAACAAAGAAGCTGCACATGGTTTACATCAACGATTAGCCAAGGAGTTTGGTACTTTGGTTTTGCGACCAAAGATAGATAGTTTGAATAATTTGGAAGGAAGTTCCCTTAATGACAAATTCCAAGTTGTGTTGATGAATGATTTATTTGATAACAAAGAGACTATATTTACTGAGTTGAGGAGACAAAGTTCAACAAGAAAGGGCAATGGTGCTTCACCTGCCATTTCAAGAAACAGTAGTTTGACTCGTCATAGTTCCATTATATCTGGGAAAAGTCACAGTGCTGCTGACACTTTAGCAGCCACATCTAAATCAAGATTGGAGTCGAGGTTACAAAACGCAGTTAAGAATCAAATAAAGAAGGAAGGACAACACCACCACCACCACCACCACCACCCAGAAGAAAGAGAAGAAACTGCTGAGGGTGAAGCAAAAGAGGAATTGCCAAATTCGTCAATTGGTTTGAAAAGATCACCATCACCAAAGAAGAAAAAATTAAATACTTTTCTTGAAGACAAGTCGTCCAATGGTAAGAAAACATTACCACCTGTACCAATGACATATCTTCCTTCAAATGATATCATTTTTGATAAATCCTCCAATTCATCAGCCACAGAATTATCTTCGCCTCCTAAATTCTCCCCAAGTTTGGAAAGAAAATCATCAGTTAAGGACATGGCAAAGGATATTGAGAATAGATCAACTGACGATTTCCAAGACGCTATATCCAGATCAAGATCAAGATCGGTATCTCCAACAAAGTACTCATAATATTGGAAAAAAAACCTTTGATGTTTATATTTTTACATTATCAATAATATACAATATATATTTATATATGAAATTTCTACCTGTATACGTGTAGATGTATATATGTATGAATCTACAATAATTTTGAATGTTTGATGTCATGTCTAAGACGATAAACAAACACAACCAAGACCAATAATACAATCATCAATGGGAATAAGAACCATTTCATTAATGTATCCACCGTAGTATTACCACCATTTGTTTGTTCATTATCTTTGGAAGTTTGATATTGATATTGATATGCAATTTCTTTATGATTATTCATTAATAAATCAACTTTTTTACTCAATTCTTCCATACCGGAATGTTGTTCCCTTACTTCACCAATAACTTTTTGATTTAATTGTCCAATAGCATCCAACATTTGAGAATATTGTTTAATTAAAGTATTTTGTAAATTAGTTATGGCATTTTTAGTATCAACAATGGTAGATTTTAAAATTTCTTGTACATCATTAACATCTTTGATTTTATTATTGATGGAAATTATCTCCATGTCTTCTTTTCCAAGATTGGTTAATGTGGCAATATTGATTTCCAATTGATTTAATTTCTCAAGGATTGAATCTAATGGTTCATCAATTAGACTATTTGGATCTTTTGAATCAGCAACTTCAGCAGCTTCGGCAGCTTCTTGTCGTTGCTTTTCTAGTATTTCCTTTTGTACACGACGTGCTCTTTCCATTAATGATTCACGATTATAACTTGGTTTAACATCATCTTGAACTTCATTCTTTATTTGATTTTCAACATCAATTTTAATTTCATCTCCAAGTATCAACCCATGATCATCAATAGCATCATCGGTCAATAATTCCCATGTTTTCAATTTGAGGATTTCAAATTGTTCTTGAGATTGTGGTGATACTTCACTAGTAACACCCAAATTAACATCATTGAATGGGATTTTAATTTGATCTGTTTTGAAACATAAATTATTATCAACTTGTATTTTAAACCATTTATTTTCTTGATATGAAATACGTAATGTGAAAGGAACATTAGATTCCAAATATTGGAATTTACATTGACCCAAGGCATGATTCAAATCAGTGATTAATTCTTGTGATGCATCATTATTGAAAAATTTCAAACCTGGTTGTTCCTTATTATTGATTTCAATTTTAAACCCATCAAAATTATTATTTGGGATAGGTTTTCCTTTGTTATCATTAAGTAACCATACAGATATTCCATTTTGCTTGTATACTTTATCGTTTTCCAATCCAGTTGATCTGAACACCAATTCAATAGTCCATTGCTTGTTAAGGGTCGGGATCTTGTATTTACCCCATATGGAACTCAATTTACCTAATAGTAATCTCCCATTGTCGAATTGAATATCGTTTGATATTTCCCAATTGTTAATGTCTTTTATGGAATCAATAGTTAGCAAATTTGGTAAAGAATAATGTGGGTTTGGTGATATTTGAGATGACACTCTCCCAAGATTAGGAGTTGCTGTCGACACTAGTTGGAAAAGGAATATCAAATAGCAGAATGTTGATGAAAAGAACATAGTAAACCTGGTTGTGGTTGTGTTGGTTGATGGGGGGAGGGTAAAGTAAGTTTAAATTGTTGAAAAGAATTTTCAATTTTCAATTTTCAATTTTCAATTTTTTTTTTTTTTCTTCTATGGGCTTGAAATCTGGTGTGTGTGCGTGTTGCATCCTGCCACGACATCTGGTAGGACGCGCGCGGGGACGAAAGGAATGGACGTATTTGTGTTCCGGAACTACGTCACAGGGGTAATAGAATAAACAAGAAATATAATAATCATTAATTAATTATCAATTATCTATAACAACGCAAAAACAAAAAAAAAAGTACACATTAAAAAACATCCTTTTAACTTCTTATACACAACAGTACCCACCGTCGACTCTAATGTCAGAACCAGTAGTGAAAGAAGAGGCATCACTAGCCAAGTAAATATACGCACCAACCAATTCATCGGTTTCAGCTTCTCTACCCATTGGAGTTAATCCCCACCATTTAGCTCTCTGTGGCTTAGGAATTGGTTCCGACAACAATGTGTTGGTGTAACCCGGAGAAACAGAATTGACTCTAGCAAATCCAGCAAATTCAACAGCCAAACCTTTAGCCATATGCATCACAGCAGCTTTAGCTGAATTATAACAAGTTTGATAATTTGGAACATTATTGATATGTGCAGACATGGAAGCAGTGATAATGAATGAACCTTTTCCATTTCTTTTAAAAATCTGTCCAGCATATTTAGCACAATAGAAAACACCATTGACATTAACGTCAAAAACACGTCTCCAACTTTCTGGAGTAGAATCTTGATTCAAAATAGAGCCGGTATACCATGCAATACCAGCATTGGCAACAAATACATCAATGGTGCCAAATTCTTCATCGATTTGATTGATAACTTCTTCAACTTGTGAAGCATTACTAACATCGATTCTGAAAAATTTGGACTTGATTCCATAAGTGGTGGATAATCTGGAACATAATCCATTATCATCACTTGCATAATCTAACAATACAACATGACCACCAGCTTGGGCATAACCTTCAGCAATAGCACTACCAATGGCACCGGCACCACCAGTAATAACAGTGACTTTATCTTTAAGGGAGAATCTTTCAACAATGTTGGGGGATAAATTGAATGGTTTTGTAGGTACGATGATGTTTGGATCGGATTCTGGTTTGATAAAGGAAGTGAAAGACATGTTGTGGTTTATGTTTTGGAGTTACTTAACAAAAAAAGGATAACGGATGAAAAAGAAAAAAACCCCAGGGAATAAGATGAATAATTAAAAAATTTTTTTAAAAAAAAGGAAATTTGTTTAAGACATGGGAAATTTGGGTGAGTTTATAAAGAATTTTTTTTTATTTTTTTATTTTTTTTCTAGTTATGATGGTAATGACAAATATTGTTCTATATCGTGAAGTATAGTTTTCCCGAAATATGGAGAAAATGAAAAAGTAATAATGCATATTTTTTCATTCCTCAATATTATGGTCTCGGGGAAATTGCGTTGGAAAAACTGCCTTCGGGAAAACTGCAAAAAAATAAAAATAAAAACCTCACACAAACGTTGCCGAGAGATTGACCACCCAGTAGTCACATTTCTTTTTTTCCCCACCACGGAGGAGCCAACTTGAGGTTTTACACGACCACATAACAATGCCACGGAAGAATACAGTCTTTTTATTTTTAATTCAAACTAGCGCGCTAAAATTATTCATACATGTAAGACAAAATTATTCATAGTACTTGTAGAAAAATGTTCCTACTAAGGCGGACAATATTGTTCATACTTACGCGACAAAATTATTCATAACACGTGACCCTTAATTTTCATACCAAATAGCAGCCAAAATTGGTTTGAACAATTAGTGAGCACTAGTATTAAAATATATTTTCCATTGGTATTAATAATTTTGACGCAGTGGTATTAAATTATTTACTAGAGTTGGTACAAATAATTCTGGCGCACTAGTATAAAAATTAATGATCACTCGTATGAAAAAAAAAAAGTAAAAAGACTGTATATATCCTTCTCCTACAATTATCGATCTTACTTCACCGGTGGAATTATTTCTAAAAGAGCATTCCAACATTTCATTAGGTAATGGTGATACGAGTGATTTTTGAGTTGTGTGATCACATCTAGTAGTAATTTGACAACTGAATATGGAGAAAGACAAGATCATTTATCCAAACGATGGTTTTCAAGCAACAGTTTGAGCTTCTTCCAATATAATATGTTCTTGGGAGACCATAATTTCGAACGATTATTGTCACAAACACTCATCTTTGTTATATAATCTCCCGATAATATAAGTGCTTTTATCTTTATCTAAAGATCAAGCGGTAAAAAATATATAAAATATAGGTTGTCAAATAAGTAAATCGCAAAAAATATGGCAAAACTGATCCGTCGCGAGTATCTGCATGAACTGGACGTTGAAGTTAGATTCTTCCGATGTAATCACAAAATCAATAGCGGTTGCGTTTAAAATGGTACAAATAATCATCGTTTATGTGGTGGTTTATAAGGGTGGGGAATATTTCCTTCGCTTTCAGCAACCAAACACAGTATTCCACCCGCCAGCAAGTCAAATCAATGGGGATTTGCCAAATCCTAAGGATTGTCATATCTTTCGCATGGGTGAAAAACACGTGACCGACTGACATTATTACCAATGAATGTTTTGAATTACGCGTGCGGTTGTGGTTTTATAAGAAATTAGACTTTGGGTTGTGATCAACAACATGCGTAGCATCTCGACAACTAAGTTAATCTTAATAAATAACAAGAAGAAGAAGAAGGTTATTGTTAATTATTTATTCAATTGTAATTTTAATATCGTGTGGGGTGGTACATATAAGTTCATCAAAATTCAATTATTAGACTAGTCAACTTCATAATCAAAGGAATAGGCTAATCAAACACAACTGCAACAAGTTAAAAAAAGGTTTTACTATATACGGTCTTTTTACATTTAATTCAGCCGAGTATGACAAAATTATTCGGATTATTTGTAAAAAAAAAGATCGTACTAAGGCGGTCAAATTTATTAGTACTAATGGTCACTGAATTGTTCATAATACGCAACCAAATAATTTCACACCAAAAATGTATGGTATATGGTGCGAACAAATGCTGTCACGTGGTACGAACACAATCCATCTATTACTACGAATTAAATATTTTGTTAAGTACGAATAAATTTGTTGCTCTGGTACCAACAATAATCTTTCATTTGGTACGAATAGAAAATAAAAAAGTTGAAGTGTTTGAATGTATGATGGTGGCCGCGCGTGACTTAAAATTGCGTGTACAAATTCTGCCCCCGTTGGTTCCCCCACGTCGCTGCTTCGTTCCCCCCCCTTTCCTCCCTTTCATGTATTTGTGATTTTTGGATACGAGGGAGAAGACAAGACAAGAGAATAGTACTGGACAATGCTTGTACACTCGAATCAGAAGTCGTATTCCCAGAACCGTTTTCTTAGTGTTTGCTGCCAACCATATAACGTGATGTAACATGGAAATAGCAACAATAGGAAATATAAATGAACAATTTCAAATTGTAGTGTCGAGGAATTTCCGGTTTTTCCTGGAACTCCGGAAATTTACACTAACGCAAAAATTCCATCGGAAGTCGTTTGTCCTCAAATTAACGCTTCTTCTTACAAAAATATTTGTAATGAGATTTGTACTACAGAAAAACTGGCCAGGGGTTTAAATAATCACCTGTATCACACCTACTTTCCTCCTCCCCTCCCTAAAATTTACAACAACTTTCAGAATTCCTTTCTTCAATTCCTCATCTCATATTTAGCCATTACTTTTAACAAACACAACAGACATGTCCCTTCCAGATAAATTAGAATCCGTACTCAGCTCAATTGAGAAAGAATTGGAAATCTCCGATGAATATTTGGTCAAAGCTACCGATTACTTTGTTGAACAAATGGACGTTGGTTTGAAGGCTCCTAAACAATCCAGGGAAACAATTCCTATGATTCCAACCTATGTCACCAAATTGCCAACCGGTAAAGAAAAAGGTTTGTATTTGGCTGCTGATTTGGGTGGTACCAACTTTAGAGTTTGCTCAATTGATTTACACGGTGACCATACTTATGAATTGCAACAAGAAAAGTTTAGAATTCCAGATACCATCATGAAAGGAACCAAATCAGGTGAATTGTTTGCATATTTGGCTAAAAGAGTTCAAGGATTTTTATTGGATCATCATCCTGAAACTTGTACCGAAAAGAAGGCCGAAGCCATCAAATTGGGTTTCACTTTCAGTTTCCCAGTCAACCAAACCGAAATCAACCACGGTACTTTGATAAGATGGACCAAAGGTTTCGATATCCCAGACACTGTGGATCGTGATGTCGTTGACTTGTTCCAAGCTAACTTGACTATTTTGGAAATCAACGTCAAGGTTGTTGCCTTGGTTAACGACACCACTGCTTCCATGATTGCTCGTGCCTATCTTAATGACAAGGAAAAATCCGGAGCCACTACTGTTGTTGGATGTATTTTTGGTACTGGTACCAATGGTGCTTATTATGAATCCGTTGACAAGATTGAAAAATTGAAAAACCCACCAGCAGACGCTGCAGGTATGCTTATCAACACCGAATGGGGTTCATTTGACAATGAGTTGAAGATCTTGCCTGCCACTAAATTCGATGAAGCTGTTGATGCTGAAACTCCAAACCCAGGTTACCATTTGTTTGAAAAAAGAATCAGTGGTAGATTCTTGGGTGAAATTTTGAGAGTTGCCTTAATCGATTTGTTCAAACAAGGTTTGATCTTCCAAGAATTATACAAGGAAAGAGGTGGATCATTGCCACATAGAATTGACCAACCATGGTTATTAGACTCTGAAGTTTTGTCATATCTTCAAATTGATGACTCCACTGACTTGAAAATGTCCGCGTTGATTTTGGAAAATGTATTGAGATTAAAAACCACCAGAGACGAAAGACATGTGATTCAAAGACTTACCAGAGCAATCCTGACACGTTCTGCTAGATTAGCCGCAATTGCTCTTGCTGGTGTTGCTAAGAGAGTTAAAGACCAACACAATGATGATGATTACGATTTGGAAATTGCTGCTGATGGTTCTGTTGTTGAATTTTACCCAGGTTACAGAGAAAAAGTTAGTGAAGTCATCAACTTGATTAACCCATTAAAGGGTACCAACAAGAAAGTGATAATCACTATTTCCAAGCTGGGTTCCGCTCTTGGTGCCGCATTAGCAGCAGCCACCGCCTAATGACATTATATTACAGTTTTTATATATTTGATTGTATCTAAAATCTATACATGCTTTTAGTTTGTTTATCTGGAGTTGGTAACCGGAGTTACTCGTGAGTAGAAGTATGAGATCTACGAAATTCTTCAAGCAAAATCTGGGGGGTTGTGGAATTCGCCGCAAGCCACAGATTGTGTGCATAAATTGAATGGCACGAAAAAGCGCAAAATACACACAACGAAAGATGTCTAAACAATAGAAGATGTCTAATCAATCTGTGAACGTACAATATAGGAGAGGTGTTTGCTCATTTACTTCCTTATCTTTTCTTGCTACTTACGGGGGACAATACCCCTTCAAGTTGCGTTTCTTGGTAGAAATTTTGCCTATATAAGGACTCCCTAATCCCCCCCTCTTCCTATTGCATTCATATTAATTTTGTATTTGTCTAAACACTAAAGATTTCTTTTTAGTTAAAAAGAGATAAGTATTTATACACAGAGAATTAGAAGTCATGGTAATTGGTTTTCGCAAGTATTTTTGTATTATTATCGAACGTGGTCAAGGTCCAGGAAAAGAAAGGTCAGACCACATGCACACACCAGTCAACCAGGCAAACTTGTCAGCCTGGAAGTTAGAAGGGAATCCAATCAAACAGGAGGAAGATACAGCGGCGATGATTAATAGGCGTGAATGGCGCTACCTACAACAGAACGTTTGGTGGCTCAATTCCGCTGGTGAGTGATATAAACTAAAGAAACTGATGATGTGGGTTATTTAGGTAATATTGATGATAAACAACGAAATGGGGTTTTTGAGTCAACAACCGTGAAGGATGCTATAGCTGCTGTTATTGATAAATTAGACTTGTACAAGCGTATTTACTGTTTTGTTAATATCAAAAAGAGAAGGAATGTTACAGAATGATTGCTTTTATGGTTTTTCCCAATTGGATTTATATATAGGATCCATACAAGGTATCTGAATCTATAGGCATTTTATGCGAACAAATTATAGCTGAAGCTATCTAGTATTATTTTTAATCAATACTTGCAATACATCCGGTTTTGACATTGAAGAAACCATCCATACAGCAATATAGATCTCCTAGATCTTGAACCAGTACGACAAGATTATTCATACTAGGCAAAATATTTAATTCGTACTTACAGATGAATCATGTTCACACCACTTGATGCAAATAGTTCATTCCATATATCATACATTTTTAGTGTGGAATTATTTGGTCATGTAATATGAAATATTTCGCGAGAATTGGGATGAATAAATTTGTCCTCCTTACTATGATCCTTTTTCCACAAATAGTTAGAACAATTTTGTCACACTAGTCTGAGTTAAATCTAAAAAGACTGTAATTTTTTGAGTTGGTACGAAAAAAAAAGTAAAAACACCGTAGAAGTAGCAACACAAAATTAGTTATTCGGTTGACACACGATAGCTGTAACCATTGGCGCCTTTTACTTAATTTTTTATTTTCAATTTGAGCATACAAGTAGCTCGTGGATTTATCACGATATAGAGCGTACTTCGATGATGGTAAACTATGATCACATATTGAAGAATTTTGAAGTTATAGCAGGTCGTAAACTCACATTGATTCTTGAAAAGAGCAGGAGTATCATGACTTTTAGAAGTTGTATCATTACGAATTATTCGTAGTATAGAAGAAAAGCTATTGCTTTAATAATCAATGTACTTATAAACGGTTATGTATTTTAGAAATTCACTGATTGGTTAATCAACTACTCAGCTCTAACGGTCATTACGGGAAACAAATAAACATTATGAACTCATTCCCATCATATAGCTTTATTTCCGCATTAATTCGAGGGGTTCTAAACGTACATGAAGCTTCGGAAATTAGCAACCTCCCGCATCGGACCGTATGATCGGGAATAGAACGTCTTGACCAACCTGTCATTGGCTGATTTCCAATTCCGTTGTGTGTGGGGGATCCACAAAAATTATGAGAAGCTGCAAAAAAAAGCCAGAAAAAAAATTTTCATTCAAAGATCAACCAAAAACAAGATGCCAAGAAAATTGATCTGGGGGTATATGATTTTTTAAAAAAAGAGTAAGGGACAAAGATCCTTTAGATAACTTTTGGCAAATAAGGAAGAGGAATGTAACGCATGCTCTAAAAAGAACCTCATTCTAGAGACGCTAAATACCTCAATTAATTAGCAGTAGATTTTCCAAACCTGCCATTGGCTACGTTGCTATAATTGGAAAAAATTTTCATTTAACTGTCGTAATTGATATTTCCATCTATATAAAACAGACTTAATGTTCACCTAAAATGACTACCTTGTCTAGAAATTACTCTACCAATATCAACAATGATTGTTTCACGAGTTTTCGCTTTTGTTTCTTATATCGTGGCTATTTCAGTTGCTGCAAATAGAAAGTTTGCAATTAATGGCGCAGGCATGGTCTATTGGGGATGTGAGTATTTGATTGAAGATACCGCCACCTTTTGTGATGAATTGAAATATACCGAATGTTTGTGTTCGGATGATAATGCATTAGCTACCATTGCCGGTTGTATGGCATATCATGACAGAAACACGACTGCAGTACTCAAAGCAACCATAAGAATTTGTCGTGATTATGCAAATGTCACCATTCCTAATGATTGGTTTGATACAGCATACCAGCGCTATCTTGACTACGCGGTTGAAACTGTCGATATTCCAGATTTCAATGAATCTATTCCTATTGATATTCCTATAAAGTTAAACGGTACAGAGATTTTATTGAATTATGACTCTTACAATCATTTTTTTGGGAATTATGATGATTCGTTCTACTATGGTGCTGGTGCATTAGGGTATTGGTTGTTAGTGATGTTTATTGAGTTTGTATGCAATTGGTCCAAGATCTTGTTTCCTGGATTAATTAAAAAGTTAACATTTGCTCCGATTTCATGGTGGAGACTGTATGTCTCCATGCCTGCCACTTTTAGAAAAAGAAAGTCACAGGAGTTCCCTATTTTGAAGTATTTTGATTGTTTGATTCCTTCACGATATGAGACGTTGGTTATTGTTGGATTTTATGCCTATATCATAGCTGTTCATTGTATTAGGTTGCATTATGTGAAAGAAGTACCTATCTATCCTTCGGCATACTTATTCCGACTTCGTAATATTGCTGACAGAACTGGTATTGTGGCCACGGTTATTATGCCCTTGGTGTTTCTTTTCGGTGGAAGAAATAATGTAATGCAATGGATAACCGGTATGTCGTACGTTCAATTCATGACTTATCATCGTCACATTTCCCGTGTCATGTTTGCCTTGGTAGTTATCCATTCGGTTAATTTCACCGTGTTGGAAAAATCGGCCTATTCCAGAGAAGCAGCAGAGCCGTATTTCTATTGGGGTATCATTGCTACCATTGCCAGTGGAATCATTATGTTCCAAGCAATGTTTTATTTTAGAAGACAACGGTATGAGATGTTTTTATTCACCCATATTGTCATGGTGGCTATTTACATTGTGGGAGCATGGATTCATGTTGATGATCTTGGATACGTTTGGTTTTGTTATGCTAGTATTGCTCCTTGGTGTTTTGATCGATTGATTCGAATTGTCCGTTTAATCAGCTTTGGTTTCCCCAAAGCTCATGTCACATTAGTAAGCAACGATTCTATTAAAGTTGTTATCCCCAAACCAAGATTATGGGTTTCGGTTCCTGGTGGGCATG